>JH152800.1:440389-472629 GCA_000226015.1 Mnemiopsis leidyi | reverse complement strand
GTACACACACACACACACACCTGTTTTAACGACGAAGAAGAGCATGGTCCCGTACATGAGTATTATAAGAATGAAAGGTACCATCAAAAAGATAACTGGCTGATAGTACCGACTGTTTTCTATCACACATCTGTGATACTCCGGTTGGTGCACAATCTGCAAGGAAATATTTTGGTCTGTTAAAAGTGTTAAAGTTTTATTTGATTGCTTTTAAATCATTTTAGATTTCATAACCAAAAATCTAAAATTGATGTTGGACATGAAATGATAATCTAAGCTATAAGTTTTTGTAATGCAGTGTCCAATTTTATGATTCCATTTTCTTTATTTACCTTTGTGTGACCTGTCGAGTAAGAGACACTATCGTATATCAACAAACCAATGAGAGGCAACCATACCAGCACTGCAATTTTGACATTAAAATTGTTATCATATTATATGTACGAATAAATTCGAATATTCTCTTTCATCTCCAAATTTGCATTTTATTCCAAATGACTTACCTAAAAACATAATTATGATGAAATAAAAAGCGGTAAATAGGGGAAGTTAATACCGTACATCACGAAAAATGAATCTGATTGTTTTATAATCCTATACCTATTAGTTAAACACAATAATTTTATGTTAAAGTGATTTGAATTTTTGACATTGGATTACCTGAAAAAGCTCTACTGGTTTGTTTGTTCACTAAAGTTTTGTATCGGAAAGGGAACACTATAGCCAGGAATCTGTCCAATGTAAGAGGCAAGAGAACCAGGATGGATGCACTCCTGAAGGTGGTATTTTGAGGTAGTTTATTTGACAAATCACTTAACAACTAGAACCGCCTTCATTAGAGTTTGGTCAGCATTTTAGTTATAAATTTGATTGAAATGCTTTGATCAAAGATGGCCTGGCCAAATACCTAGTTAGCATATTTTACAGCATATTGCCCGACCTAATAGTAAGCATATTTAACTGCATATTGCCTGGCCTAAAAATTAGCATAAATTACAGCATATTTCCCGGTGACCGACGTTTAAGAACCTGTCAATCCTGGTTCCTACGGGGGGGGGGGTCGACATTACACGATGTAATTAGTGACGTATCATGTGATGTGATCCAAGTTCTGAAAATTTAAGTCTTAGGAAAGTTAGAACCCAGGTAGGTGTCACGTTGCAATAAAGTTTGAAACAAACGCCCAGTAAGCTATCAGGTCCTGAGACGTCAGCCGAAAGGGACGTGAGCTGAATGCAAAAAGCACATGAGCACTGTTCAAAAGGGGCAAGCTCTTATATGCTGGGACGTTAGCCATGCGTGTTGACGGCATGCAGAGGGAGTCATCTGAGAATCGATAAGCTGGTAAAACCTAAAGATGTTAATAAGTTCAAGGTTCTATTGACAGGATCTTGACAGGTTCTTAAATGTCCGTCAGCCCATATTTCCTGCATTCGCACGACGCGTCTTATCTAGCCGGGATAACATGTGATGTAATGTAATACCAAATTGTTGATCCGATGATTGGGTAAATGTAACACCACTGTAGAATCTCTCCCTCTCTTGTCACTCCTACAAATAAAGGCGAGACTGCCATCCCTGAAATTAGAGAAGAGAGTTGTTTGTTGGATGTTGAAGGCTGGACTTTATAGTTTCCTTGATGCCATTTTGTATGTTTTGTAAGATCACCAATATGAGTTTTAAATATCAATTATCATCAATATCTTAAGTAAAGTGCTATTAACTTAAAAAAGATTGATAGCATGTGCTGATGAATGCCCTCGGTTTACGTAACTCACCCAGTCCTCTGATGATGCCCATAGTTGCCACTAGAACGTCGTTTACTGCAACATTGAGCACAAAGATGTTCTGAAATAACGGTTCTGGTACATGAAATTCTTGATGACTATATTTGGCCAGGTTAACAATCCTATCTAGCTGACGACGACTAACATATGTTTATTGAAAGCTTCTTCAACATCAAACTCGTATCTATTTATGTCTACCAACCCCCCTACAACTATCTAAGCTTTTAGATGTTCTGATAGATATTTATACGCAATTTATTCCCTTTATCACAGAAATTTCAAATCAGTAAAACTTATAGTTCAAAAATACTAAAACAAACATAACATTGCGATCATATCATATGATCTCCAACATTTTCTCCTACAGTCGATCTCCAGCCCCCTCTCCCGACGTCACATAAACTTGAAATGAAACCTGACATAAAGGCAGTTTGATGTGGTAGATCAGACAGTAAATCGTAAAGCTACTCAGGAGAAAACCAGTGCTCGCTATCACTGTCAACGCTGACCCCTGCAAAGTTACTTCAGCGGGTCAAAGTATTTGGAGCGGTAATAGTAAAAATTACGGCGCCTGGAGCATGTTTTAAAATTATTTTTGAAGCATCATCGATCTGATCGGATGTGAAATAAGGACATCTTGTAGGGTTTTACAAACATCGTTAAAATTCTTTCCTCACGCTATAACAAATATTTTC
Source organism: Mnemiopsis leidyi (assembly GCA_000226015.1). Classification (NCBI taxonomy): domain Eukaryota; kingdom Metazoa; phylum Ctenophora; class Tentaculata; order Lobata; family Bolinopsidae; genus Mnemiopsis; species Mnemiopsis leidyi. Next base: position 470,147 of record JH152800.1, on the reverse strand, counting down.
CGATCATGCGAAGGGACCAATATTAGCGATGAGACTTACGTTGGCAACCGAAAAGGGGCAAATTGAAGTGTGGTTAGCAGCCACACACTCATCTTCTCCAATGTTATACCCCATTCAGACTGTTGAATGAACACTTTATGGGTGGGATTAGATTTATCTTATCGCATCCTGTATATTGTAGCTGTAACGAGAGTGGAGGAACAAGCTCCAAAACAGAATTAACTATAATGGATACTGAAATGAAATACTGGGAACTAAACGGCCGTAATCAAGTGGACAATTTTCGTGGCCGTCTAATGCTTATGTCATCAAGTTGTCAAACTTTTCTGCGCAGAGTGGGTAGATTGATTACAGAATGTGGTATTATGACGTAGACTTGTACTGTGTCACTGTAAATAGGGTGTCCATAGATTACCTACTACTGAAATTGTTTATTCATTATATATTATTCATTATTCATTTTTCTAGTTGGTCTGTGGTTATACTCGATATCATAATCGTATAAGGATTGGTTGGAAATTCACATAGCAATAACTGAAATCTTATTTCTCTATAATACTAATATTGAATCTGCTTTGCAATAGTCCTCTCAAAAGTTTTTTCAAATATATGGATCGTTTATAAAAAGCAATGAAATTTCTCCGAAAGTCTGTAACTTTGTAGGCTGTAAATAAACTCATCTTTTTTATGGAGACGAAAATTGCTTTATAAAGCATATTAGCGTAATCAAATCGAACCTAAACTTTGTAAGAAATGTTTGTATCAGACGATAAAATATCAGGGGAGCTCGATTCATTTTATTCCCGACACTAACACGGTTTTGAAGCTCTAAATATTTCCGTCCTAAATAAAATCCGTACGGGTTCATAGAGGCTGGGCAGGTTTTAGGATGAACAAAACGTCGATACAAAAATAACAGTTATCTACTTGGCGTTTTCAAAAGGTAAAAAAATGTTTCTACGTGCTTACCCAATACCTACCCTCCCTATGTAATAACCGGTGTGGAAACCCGTGTTATTTTGTCGAGTCTCTGTCGGCCCTGTGATAAAGCTGTCTATTTGTTACAAACACGACCTTGGAACAATCAGGTGAGATCAGTCTGTTTTACTTCCTCGTGAACTAAGACAAGTTGAAAAAGTGCGTCGGCTTCAACTATCAGGCGACGTAACATCGTTAATGCAACAGAACTCGAGGCACAAAGAAATCAGTCATCTTTAAAGGGCCATTATATCTTATTACAGCCTCTACAAAACTCAAAAACCTGATTGGTGTCGCTAATTGTCGGCCTAGCAAACATAGGATCGTTAGGTGGAGTCATTAAAACAAGCTTACTTTTAATGAACTGATAAAAGTTATATCTCACGATTGTACCTAGTGTTAGCACCATGTACAAGCTCATCAAGTTAGGGGCACTAGTTTTCTCTATGTTCACGCCTACGTCAGGTGCTTACCCAAAAAATGAGCTGTGAAACTATCAATTTATTTAGAGGAGGTATGCGATTAACCGGCAGTAGAAACCTTTTAGCTGCTTATTGATAAATAGTTCATAATGTCTAAAATAAGTTTATGTTCCGAATTGGCAATAAGTAATTGAGAAAACTTATTCATTGACCATGAAAGCACTGTCCTTGAAACAGTAGCTGACCCAGACAGGAATTTTAAAACCGGACCGGATAAGGTCATATATTTTCATTATATTTCCAACAGTGCACAACTTTTCGAAAATTGTTTCAAATTTTTATGTATAACCCACATGACACTCCTTAGTTGAGTGTCTATAAAGAATTAACTGAAAAACCTTTTTTTGTGCTTCTTAATTAAGGTTTAAGGGCCAAGCGAATTATAGCTAGACGTAATACGATTGGAGACTAATTGGACATTTAGTCTGAGAATCATGATAAAGATACCTAACCTTAGGCGTGTCTCGTTGTGACACCAAGGATAACGCCCTGGACGATAATTGCCTAATTAGGCTCCACCGAGATCGCAATAAGGCAAACTGCTTACTTCCAAGTTTTAAAAACAGCCAAAACCTAACAGATATCATATTATAGATTACAAGTACTCGAATGATCAATTAATATTACAGAATTTGGAAATTTTACAAATATTAGTTCTACTGTATCCTGATCTATGATATCATATGCATATAATATGGATTGCAACCCTAAGAGAACAGGCTGCAGGTGCATGATTATTTCTAACCTCAGCAAAAAACGCAATGGCAAGTAATTAACCAAATTGGTGATTCTTTGATATGTAATTAAAAAACTCATATTTCGATTTAAATTAGATCTCTTTTGACTGTAACTTGTACAATTATATAAATTCTCCTTTATAGTAAGACCAGAGCATTCAAGAATCTTAAAAAGAGGTTGCTTTCTGTTCATACATATTTTATCACAGATAGCGGTTGTAAGATAAACAGTTTATATGCTCGGGAGTGGTGTTTGAAGTCTTGTGATCATCATACAAATTTGTCTAGTTGGTGATGGCGAGTTCTATCTTGTTATTATTTTGAAAAAAATTTGGCACGGTAGTTGGTTTAGTCAACTTTGTTGCAAACCATTCTTTGTTTTTATCTGTCATAAAAAGGGCAGCTCGGTCTATTGCAACTTGTCTTTTATAAGAGCAGCAAAGATTTTGATGCTTCCACGATCTTTTATGGCCACCTTAGACCATAATTATTCTTCTAAAAGGTATCTTCTTGGTTGCTTATAGAGTTGATTATCGAGCAGCATCAAAAGTCTTAGTTTCACCTCTCAGATAGATGTTTCTCCGACGTTGTCTATTTTGGTTTCATATCAGTCGTATACCACACTTAATGTTGTCATACTAGGAGGTGGCATCTTTTTTTGACGAAAAATCGATTGAGAATTTCAACTTCTTGATGCAAGAAAAGCCTTATTTCTTATGATAACTGTCAGGACTCTCAGAGTATCAAAAACCAACGTCTGATAGGCGTACAATCAGTGTTATGTCATATGCTTGTGACTAAATTTTATTAGATTGCCATAGCTGCACTTGTAACTAACAGCATAAACGAAATTGGTGAGTAATTTAGAGTGATATTAAATCTGTATGTCAAACTTAAGGCCACTGGATTCTCTAACTAATACTTTAATACTTTCACGAACTACTATCAATTAAATAATTTGAGAATGAATACGAATGTGTCTGTTCGAAATTATTTTGAGTAAAAAGTTCCCTAAAAGATCGCATTTCTTTGTCATACAGAAAGTAACATTCAAATCAGAACTGCTGTGAGACTAAATAACAACCCCTGCTACTACAAATACACTTAAGGGGGAATTGCCAAAAACAGGGGTTTGTGGCGTCCAGTGAATCTGACTGTACAGGGTGTTAAAGTACACCTATGGGCATCGAATTCACGCTAAAAGAGTGGATTTTGAGCATTCCCATTTTTGCAATGGGGCAGAATCTGATTTTTTCAAGAAAACGTACCTTTCCGGGATTAATAGTAACATTTTCATAACTCAGTCAATTTGCATTTTGAAGGGATGAAAATTTCACAGAATTTTGATCAAACCATATTGAAATGGCTACAAAATTTTCTTCGAGTCAAATTTGTTTGGAAATTTCTAATGGCCACCGAGAAAACCCTGGGAAATCGAGACTTCTCAAGGTGCTAAAAAATGGTTTCAGAAAGTTTTTGGTGCAATGGAAAGTCAGTTTCTACAATAATTTTAGCTCGTTTCATTGCCTCCGCGAAGGACACAATGAAAGTGTAACTGTCATGTTTAATGCTTGATTATTTTCATAACCTCTTCATGAGTTTTGCATAGGCACTATTTTGTGTTAACTTTTCCTGACTGTCATAGGTTAATAGTCATTTGGTATTTTTGGTTGCCATTTCATATATTCTGGCTATTGTGCGCTTACATCTTTTAATGTAACTCAATATGATTGATCTTCCATGCGATTTTTTGAGCAGTTCTCCCTTAAACAAAAGGCACTTGATACGCTCCAGCCATTGATTACATCACCACTGCAAAAAAGTTGAATCGAGGTAGGATTCCTTCTTTAATTAAAAATCTTTCTAACCGAAATTTTTCTGACAAACGAAATTTAAATACAATATCTGTGCGATTTTAAGTTTTTTCGGTTGAAACTATGGCTTTAGTATAGAATTAGACCTTATTTCGCGGTTTAGAACTAATTTTATTCGTAGAAACTGATGCGATTTTTCTGCTAGAAACTGATGTTTCAGTCAGAAAATTATGCTTGGGTTAAAAAACTGATGTTTCAGATTACATATCGATGTTATTTTTCGGCTAGAAACTGATGTTTTGGTTAGAAATTGATGTTTCGATCAAAAAATACTTCTGGCCGAAATTTTTGAAATCGTCCTACCAGTAACAAAAACTTTTTTGCACCTATGGATTACATTATTGAAGTAGTGCCGACCGAAAGTCTATGAAAAGCATCGGATCCATTTCTATCCATCAGAGCTGCCGAAATAAACAAAAGTGTGATGCGGATGATCTTCATGATAAAGGAACCAGAGTGCATTTGCAGGGGTGGAGGAGCATGCTCAAAAAGGGGGGGGGGGGCACTTTCCATCTGAAAATGTGCCTACAATGCTTCTTTGGCGGCGCTTACCGCCACCTCGCTAGCATGTGCCTAATTTTAACGTTTATTTTACCTGAAAAAATGAAGTCTCCATAAACAGATGTTTTCCTCTTGAGATTTTTCTTCTTGATGCTCTAGACAGTAATCGTCCTATGGCAAATGATACATTAACCCCTCAATCCAAATATTTGAGAGGGCCATGGCACCCTGGCCCCTCTGTTCTTTTAAAATCACAATTCTAGCGTAATTCTCTAGTGTCCCCGCAGTAAGAAAAAATCCCATTAACGAAGCTTTTAATCTTTATATCAGAAAAGCAGATATCTCTTAAACTGTAAACTTGTTAGTAGAATACATAAGAATGTGTGAGGGTTATTTGCCAAAACATTAGTGAAAGAGGCTATTGAGAGGCTATTGAGCCCGTCGCAGGCGAAAATTTTTGAAAATTTGGCACATGTCAGATAGCTTAGAAGCAATTTCCTATAATAGAAGTTGTTGAAATTTTTGGCGGTCCAAATGATACCTTGGCCCCCTATTCAAACTGCCCCCCACCCCTGTTCCGCCACCCTTGAGCATTTGTACGAACTTAAATACGAATCGTCCAATTTCGAGAGTATATTTATTTCTGACAATGGCAGTGGCCATTGCTCTATCCATCTGTGTCGAGGAGTTGTTGGGAACAACGTTGACCAATAAGGAATTTGCTGAAGGCGACCATAACGATAAATCGACAATTCTGTAGTTCGATGGCCCATTTTTAAGCTTTTTTCGGCGTGTAAATGTGGCATTTGTCGGGTAAGGTTCACATAAAACGGACTTGATCTCCATCATCTCAAATAGCAAATACTCGCATGACCCAAAATATAAAAATATCACCAGCCAGTGGTCACGTGATCCTTGGGCGCAGTTGTTGTTTTGAAAATCTCAGCTAAGAAATCAGATCGCATCACTGAATGGGTACCTTGTTAACGTGTGTGAACTGAATTCTCGTTAAGCCTTATGAGCGTAGAAATTGGGACCTTTTGGCCAGTGCACTTGACATGCCTATCAAAATTTTGGACGTTTTGGCCACTTGTTGATAGGAATCTGGAACCTTTTGGCGACTTGATTGTGGGAACTGGGACCTTTTGGGCACGGTAACTTGGGACGTTTAGCCACTGGTTCAGACAGATTTGTGTCAACAGTCAACAGACAATACGACCCGAGTGAACTGTGATTGTGCAGTGCTGGATAAGTTAAACTTGCTTATCGAATTTACTGCAGTTATATTGATAGCTTTCATCATCATAAAGTTGAAAATAGCTAAAACCATAAATATGCTTAAAATGCCGTAAATTCTTAAAACATTTGCCGCAACGTCGTCGCACAATCCTAAAATATTTACCGCATTTCGCCGCATTATTCTCCCTTTTGTTTCGGCAAAAAAGCATAAGAGATGGAAAAATTTACAATGGGCGTCAGAATTTTTGGGGAGGAGTCGGACATTTCTTCCATCATGTGACAGTGGTTGACCAATGAGAAACCAGATAAGACCATTAGATTTTTCAAAACCAAGTCCCGTGATAAAAACGATTTCCGATCCCTCCCAAAGAATTCATGATCTCATTCTTGGTTGCAATGAAACGCTGGAGCTTGAAATTGCCGACTTAATTTTCTAAAGGAATCTATCATTATCATATTTCAATGAAAGAAGAGCTCGAGTTCATGTAACGAAACCAAACAATGGACACACCAATTTTGAAAGAAGTAGATATGAGAAATTGAGAAAAGATCCAAAAAATGATTAGAACCATTTCGGCAAATCTGTTAAGAAAAACGTAGATAATGAGTTAAATAGTTTCATTGGATTTTCATGAATTTTGATTTTTCCGTATATAGGTAAAGTCAATTTGCATAGAGAGACACGGATTTTGCAAGGTGATCTGCTGATTTTCTCATTCTTAAGTTCCTTCGCCACATTAGTTTGGCAACAACTTGGAACGAATTAAGATATGTTGCTGATGAAGATTGCTTTAGCACTTGTCGATCTCTTAACTCCTGCCAATCTTACGAATACTGTTCAAGTTCTGTCGAATTGCCCTTCATTAACAAAGGCGGCTGATCGAAATGAAGTACCTTCCTGTTTAAGAACTGCCCTGTCAACTATCCGCGAACTAAAGTTCGAGTGTACAATTTTCGAAAGGCCCAAGAAAAATGAGGAAACGTGTAAATTCAACTTCGATACTACTCAAACCGAGGGGCATATGGATATCAATCTTTCAAGTGACACAAATTTCGAGGATCTAGAATGGTTCTGCAGACTTAATGATTCCTCAAGTATCTGCAACGGAGTTTCTGAGTGTCTGACGGACGAGTGTGGTTGTCATGACTCCCAAGTAGATGTGTTCTACTGTGCTGATGGCTCCGGCTGCATTGCTTGGAGTGGGCTTTGTGACAATACCCAGGATTGCATGGACGGTTCTGATGAGTGTTTCTGTTCTGGACATGCTGTTATTTCTGCTTCTGAGATTGAAGGAAAATTATGCATGTCGGAAGAGAAATTTTGCTCGACACAGGCCTACTTAAGATTAGGAGACATGAGTGAAGCCATGAAAGTGAAATATTGTAAAAACATTATTAATGAAGTTACTTCACCAGCATCTGATTCCAGTCCTATACAGTTATGTTTAAAAAATGCTTATGAAGAATTTGGAAAAAAATTCAGGGAAACTTTTAAACTTGTTCAGCATTACTGTAAGGAAAACTGCAGTCATGTGAGTGAGTGGGTTAGATTTTGTGACAGCATTATTGTCGGATACTCTGTTGACTATTTGTTCAGTTGTAATGGAACAGATGATCTGGGCGAGACACATCACATAAGCAAACTTTGTGATGGGCAGGTTGACTGCAGCAACCATGCTGACGAGATCGGATGTCCTCTATCAGAGAGGTTTTATTGCCAACCAAACCTAACATCTGAGTGGGTGGATACTGATAAGGTTTGTGATAATGTAAAGGACTGTGCTAATGGAGCTGATGAGTGTGGAACATGCCAATTTGAAACACTTTCATCCTCTGAATTTCTCATACAATCAAAGATAGTTCTCGCATTAACAAGCATGATGGGAGTCCTGATCATCACATTCAACATAAAAGAAGGATATAAATGCTGGGTTATGAAGTGTAACAGAAAATGCAAAGCTATCGACAGGATTTTGTTGATGCACATTTTTGCTTACGATGCTCTGATGGGAGTGTACCTACTAAGCATTGTTTTAGCAGCTCTTGTCCTAAAGTTCAAGGGCGAATATTGCATACTCGAACAAAAATGGAGAGCTAGCTCTTTTTGTTCTACACTAGGAGTAATATTCTCTTTTTCGTCTCATGGCTCACTGCTAGCTATAGCATCTGTTAGTATTACCAGGTTCTTAGCCTGTCAAAGACTTGTTGCTGACATGAAAAAGAGGGCAGTCTTGGCTAGCTGTGGTTTGGTCACATTGATTAATCTTCTTCATTCAGTGCTGCCTCTGTTGCCCATGCCAGTACTTAAAAATGTTTTCAGGACAGACTTATATCTAACAAGATTGCCAGAAAATCCTTTTTTCAACTCGAATCCAATAAACATATCCCGCCTAGGTCATCTGTATGAAGGACTGGTCCATTTTGAAAGAGATGATACTTACAACATGATCAATGGTCTAAAAAATGTGACATCAAAAAGTGAAATTTTTGATGTCTTTGAGATAAGCTACTACGGTAACACTGGCCTCTGTGTTCATAACATCTTCAAAGACCAAGCCTTATTTAGGATCTATAAACTGATTTACTGCACAATTGTTCTGGCCGTTCTAATCTTGGTTACTACAGCATACACGAAGATCTTGCTGAAACAACGAAAATCAATAACTGCAGTGAATCCAAATGCTGCCAGTTCTAGAGAACAAGATTTTAGCTTAAACACTTTGACACTGAAAGTTGCACTTATGATTGGATCACAGCTCATGTGCTGGGTTTCATTCATTCTAACGGTAATGTATTTCCAGTTCTTCTCAAGAAAACCGGCATCTCCAATGGTGTTTGAAGCATTTGCTTTGGTTGTGATCCCAATTAACAGTTTCTTGAATCCTGTATTCTACAGTGAGCTCTACAAAAAGATCAAGAATTGGATTTTTGCAAAGTGGAGTCAACTTGTTAGCTTTTTGTCTCCAATCGAGGTGAATCAAATCGAAGTACCCAGTGAGCAAAAGTGACAAGACATCTCTTCCATCCATTATTTACTTCCATAGCTATGTTTTTTTATTTGGTCACTGGTAGAGTGCAATTAGATCCTGTGTCTGGTGGTACACTTGCCATCTGCATCATTTTGTTCTTACTGTTTTTTGCTGTTTATTTTATTGATTGGGTTGAAATGCGCTTACCTATAAACGTCAATGAGAATCTTACTATCTTAGGTACTACATATGAAGCAGCAAGATATATAAATATATATAAATATTTATAAGATATTATGATTGATTCTAAATGGTAAAGATCTAGAGTCTTACTTGATACATATATAAGTATAAATCAGAACTTTGTGTTTCACTGACAGCAGTAGCAAGCTAAACTATTATCATATATATAATACTAGCCTTCTGCTGGGTTACTTTACCCTAGATTTTTACACAGGTAGATGTTTTTGGAATTTCTAAAAAGAATCTAGAGGCGTCACCGTCTAATTCAAATTCTGCCAATTTAACATAATATCAAGAATGGCTGTATTTGTATAGAATGGCTATATAGCATGGACTGTAAACTGTAGTTGCGACTCTTAGCCTCTTATAAAGATAGCATTCTACATTTCATTTTATTCTGTCATTCATTGTTTCTGTTTGAGCTGTTTTTTAGTTGGCGTTTCATTTTGATACAAAGCAAATTTGTAGTTAGGGTTGACATCAAAATTTTCATCCTGCCACGATTATCTTGAACAAATTTCGTTTTCATAAATTCAATATTAAATCTTTTTAAAAACTTGATAAAAAGTAATTTAGGGTTTAAACAAACCAAAAACCGCCAAAGACCACAAAATACAAACTGTATGAAATGAAAGAAACTGAAAAAATGAAAGAAACTGGATGTAATGAAAGAAACTGTATGTAATGATAGAAACTGGATGTAATGAATGAAACTGTGTGAAATGAAAGGAACTGTATGAAATGATAGAAACTGAATGAAATAAATGAAACTGTATGAAATGATTAAACTGTGTGAAATGAATGAAACTGTATGGAATCAAAGAAACTGTATGAAATGAATGAAACTGTATGAAATGAAAGAAACTGTAACACACACCAAATTTCAGGTTCACAGGATGGACACCTGCATGTGTGGTCGGTCAAAACGGGCAACAAGATCGCAGTATTAGAGGGAAACCATCCCAACCCCATTGGTTGTGTAGCCTTCAACCCCAAATACATGATGGTGGCCTCCTCTTGTAACAACGCAGTAAGTGAAGAAGTGAATTGAGTTGTTTTACAAGCTTTTACTCGACACACGCCCTATAAGCAAATAAACAATAAATCGGTAAACTGGTTAACGACTGCAATTAGATAAAGCTGAACGTATTTAATTAATGTTAACATTGTATAGTTTCATGTTAATTGTTTAATGTTAATTTTTCAATTTAAAACAATATCTAAGGATGTTAATTAAGTGCATGACGTTTCTTAGCGTTGTAAAACGCTTCGCAATCGTCTTGCCTCTGTTATCGGAAGTATCGTAAAACAATTAGAAACTTTCCTGCAAAGCCCCTTACTCCTTAGTCTCCCTTTTATAACAAACAAAGGAAAGTAAACCGAGGCTTATTAAAAGTACGACATTGAGAGATGCATTCTGTTAAGGAGATATTGTACAAAGAGCTTGAATGTATTGTTTCGCTCCAAGCTTCCTGCTGATGTTAATGTTACTTTGAGCACGGAGTGGAGTGTAGATATGAACTAATTGTTTGGGAAATAGCGAAATGATTTAAATTGTTAAGTGATAGGAAAATCATTTGACATTGAAGAAGGAACCTCTGGGTAGTTTTCTCTGAAGACTTGAAAATTCGGGAAAATTACAAAAAGTTCTCCGAGACGCATAGAGAGAAACTAGCATGGTAGCTGACAGCTAAATCTCAAGGATTGTTACTCTTAACAGCTAGTTGCTTTAATAAAAGAAATTATTTATATCCAGATACATATGAGCCTTACAAAACTTCGTTTCAGGCGTTTTGGATTCCCAACTTAGAAGAGCTGCAATGATAGAAGAACTTACTAACCACTACCAAGCTATCAGACTGAATCAGCCATGCTGCCAATACAGTGTCACGATTACAAGGACTTCATATGAAGAGGGAGTGACACAAAATAAGTCGGCATTACATGTTTGTTTATCATCGCTAATTAACAGGGGTTTAACGCAGGGTTTAAAAAGTCACGCTTTTTCGAGCCGATCCCAGCATGTCGATTTCCTCCCGAATTGTGGCAAAAGAACCGGTCCCACCTGGTAAAACCTGCTCTGATCACACACGCGTAAAGTTTTATCTTGTAAGCACTCGAAATGCGTGGGTTTTTAAACCCTGCGTTAAACCCCCGTTAATTAAGCCGATGTGCACACATACGAAATACACCTAACAGCATATCTATATTTCGGTAAAACTTTCTGCCCAACGGCGTTCTTATATCAGTTAGATACAATATACATATCATAGTGTGATAAATTACATACAATATACAAAAATCGGCATTAAAACACTCGAAATACAACAAAAGTGGACTCCAGCTGGCAAAAATATATCCTACCTGCCTCGCAGGTCTGATCACCGGCTTACTTATACCATAAATGTTCTACTGGGATGTTGAATTTTTACATATTACAGTTGGAATTTTGCATTCTTGTCGGCATGAAGCTCTGACAAATCATAAGCTGCAACCTCAGGAATAAGCACTAACTATAGAATGAGTGTGTCAGCATTTTAGGCAAGATCTAGTGATGGGAATGCAGACTGGTATTTAACTGCTATTTAAGTTATTAATGTGTAATCCGATTCCCGATCGGCGGGGCATGCACTTTATCGGCTCATTGAAGATATCTATGTGGGTCATAGTACCTTATGATCAAATACCCAAAGCTGTTATTTGTCAATGGCGTTTAAGGGGTTCCTACTATATGAAGGGTTCCTTCAGTAGTTCATAGAGAAACGAAAGTCTGTCGTTGTATAAACGGGGTTTTAACTACATATTAGGTCGTTGTTCTATCAGGCGAAACGACATTGCTAACAAAATCAGAAACTGTGTGACATTCCCTGTTACAAAGCCTCTTTTGAATAAGTCTACGGGGCATTTTCAATAGATCACCTTCACTTAGAACAATGAAAAAGTATTCTCAGGCCGAAAGACGAAAGTCGCATCAAAATTAATTCTTGGAATTCATCTTAAACAAAACGCATCATCTTAAACAAAACGCATCAAATCCGACACCACAAACAGAGTAGAACAATTATCCTCTATTCATGCTAGACACGGCGCATTTCATTTTACAGCCTCGCTCAAACTACTAACCGGTCTAATGCAACTGACCCTGGTCTTTACAACCGTAACTTGTGTAATTATCTCAATCAGCATTATCACGCTGAAAGGAACTATTTTCTGTGGCATTCCTCATAAGCACTACTGTTTTTACTGTGACCTTTCTCTAAAATTCTCCTATGATGAGGGGGAGGAGTGTTATAGAAATTTGTCAGATGTGACACCGACTTGAGCTATTGGTATAAGCAGTGCTGTTTACCACATGAATCAATGCCATGCTGTTACCAGTCTCATAGAAAACAGCTTGGTCATTTTAGAGATGGCTTTTGTTAAAAGAAATCCTTGGCTCGTAAAAACGTTTTCGCACATTTGACCCTCAGTGACGTTATCAGGATTAATCTGAGAAGCATCAAACAATAACAAGATATTATCGTGACTAAACAAACCAAATAGCACGGTTAAAAGTTGTGAGACTGTGAGAGATGGCACCCTAAAGTAACAGATAAGAAGGGAAATGACATACAACTCTACACTGTTGGTAGGATTCTCATGCCGCTAATTACTTCATTTCGACTGCAGATCTGCTATGATATGCACTACTTATCTCCAAAGGATCTATGTCGCAGATGTTCTGTGATATCTCATTTTCTGCAGTCTCATTTTCTGTTATTTTCCTCTTCCAGTGTGTAATTGTTGATTAAAACACGCTGATCGATTTATTCTGCATCATGAGCCAGCATGATTATATACAGGTGCTTTGTCTAAATTGTCTGGTCCATGTCCTTTAACTATATAGAAATGTGAAAAATGAACATCAATTCAATTACGCTAAACCGATTATATTCTTCGAATGAATTTGAGAAGAGACTACTCGACACCTCGGAAACATATCGTATTGATTTCTGACCACTTTCCATTTAAGATGGGTAATATGCTTATTATAATGCTTTATTATGTTTTTGTGCCCGATTGGCAATCTTTGTTGAACGCGCGCGTGTTCTGAGTAACGCGTGGCGCGCAACTATTTTGTAAGACGCGGTGAAATTAGACATGATAAGTAGCATTTGTTGCACGGCAGTATTTTATGAGAAAACTTAGGATTTGTTCTTTTCCGCCATAAATTTTACGTTCAAAAGTAACTTGGCGCTGGCTCCATAATATGTTCAAGGTAGTTTTAAGGATTAAAGCAGTTTTTGGTTGGGTTAAGTTTTACTTGGTATTCACTGACCACTCTGCTGTTCATTCTATATATTGGTAGTTTAACTACTTTTGGATGTTGAACAATTGCTATTTATACTTGTTATTAATGAATTGAACGTGTCAAAATGTTGATGATTGAAACATTTTAAATTTCTAAGTAATTATCGATTTTATTATTCAGACCTTTACTACCATAAACTGTTTACATTGTCTTTTGGGGGCTGATATAAACATTTGGCACCAAAAGTTTTGGGGCATTTTTTATGGCATCGTTGATATGATCCACCCACTCAGCCATCCCCTCAAGAGTTTCAAATTCAAACAAATAAACACTCTTCGGTGTGTACAGGAGAAACTGCTGCTGCTTCTTCGCGTTCTTCACCCTGATGGCCGATAGAGCGTAGGTGTTGACAAAATTCTCTATCTCCCGTTTCTGGGAATCGTACGGCTGAATCTCGTAACTGACCCTTGACAACATAATAGCATCGTCAAAAAGATGAAGTTTGTATTTCTGGAAGCGAGGAAACTTCTTGTCCTGAGGGAAGGTATGTGCTGTTCCGCTCTCGTCTATAATACCTTTCACTCGGTATACTTCCGCTTGAGCGATAATTCCTCTCTTCTTGTCAGTTAGAATAGGACAGTCGATGACTTTGGACTCAAGAACTTTAAGTTCAGTCAGGTGGTTGTACTGTGTTCTAGATTTTTCGATAAATTCTGACAGTTTGGTGTACTCAGTTTCACATTGTTGCAGAATGGTGTGGTCTGTATGTTTATCTGGAGTATAGAATATAAGGGATGAGACCAGGGTTTTCAGAGATTCTATCCTGTTCATGGGTCGTGAAAGCAATTCGAAAAATTTAGTCCTGTTTGAATTCTGCCGATCAAAGTGCTCGACGAAAGCCCAAAAAGCTGGATTTTCGTTGATGTTCTTGCGGTAAATTGTAATCGTTGAGGGGTAATTGTTTATATAGTTGGAATAACAGTCAAAACGTTGGGCAAGCTTGAGGAACGTATCACCAATGATTTGGTCTGCCGACCAGATGGCCTGTTTGTGTTCCAACCTTTCGAGAAAAACTTGGTGCACTTTCCGAACTTCGAGGAGATCAGCAAAGCAAATTCGGATGTTAGCTGGGTTTAGAATAGGCTTCTGGTTTTCTCTTCCAGCAATGTATAAGGGAGTGTATAGCTCTTCTTCGACGGTGTTCATCTGCCGTAAAAAGGTTCTTTCCGTCCGGATTATTTCCTCGAGAATCGTGGTTCGCTGGTCTACGACTACTCCTGCAAAGAGTAATAGCTTGCGTAATTGTGCAAGTAAGAATGGCTTATCTAATTAAGGTGTAAAGTGGTTTAAATTTTCAAACAATTATCCTGAAAGAAACAAACCTTTAGGAAAGATGAGCCTGTGAGAGTTTGTTTGCAAGGAAAGAGGGACTGATCGTTTCATCCATTCTGAAATGTATTAAGGTATTTGGTAAACTTTTCAGGAAATTGTAGATGATGAGAACATAAAATAATTACATAAGTGCTATCGCCGCTAGCGATTCTAACTTTCTTAATCACTACTTGCAGTACACTAACTCACCTAACATACTCAGAACATCTTTTCCCAGTGCTACAGGGTCTTCCGAAACGTCGCTAACTTCTCCCTTCTCCTCGCCCTTCATATCCTCTAGATCTTTGACAAACTGACTAGAGAGCAGCACGTCTACTAGCCTCATACACAGAACCCCCCTCTTAACCTGATCACTCTCGTCAGGGGGAGGGCCGGTGGAAGAGGCGGACTCTGTACAGAGTTTAGACAGAGTGTAGAATAAAATATCTGCTAGGTGTGTGTGGTCTGAGTTGGACAGTAATTCTACACCTGAAGTAAAAGAAGAAGCCGTTAAGTTGAACAATCATACAAAGTTACATCATTTCTTGCGTTATTTGTGTAATTCTATGTTTCTGCTGACAGTTGTTCACGGCTCACCTTGGCGCAGTACTGCGTTTACGATCCTATGGAGACCAGCTGTATGCTGAATATGAAGTCTGTGTCTAAACTGCAGTCTGATGTCTTCCGCAATGTTCTCCAGCTGTTTAGCGAATAGCACCCAAATTCTTACCTACATGTAACGAGTTTTAAACGCCTTGATTTCCATATAAGATACGAATCACCTGATTTTATTACTTTTATTTTAACCATACTGAATGGTGCTACCTTATCTTCCCTCAAGTAAATGCTGAGAGGGTGAATGTTGTCAGGATGAAGAAGCCAAGTCCCACAAATCTCCGCCCACTCTCCGTAAATACCACCCAACGGAGCGTTAAAAGGGACGGCAGTGATTCCTGACAATCGGTAGATTATGTCCATTCCCAATGATTGGTTCACCGTAGATACTCCTACGGAACTGAAGGGGGTTTATTTGGTTTTCAATCAACCCGATATCAATACCAGTCGATGATAAGGAAGTTTACAATATGGCTTTACTATAAGCCGTAAATCAGTTTGATAATCTGGTTTTATACTTTTATCACTTACCTGAATATGCCATACCCGCCTGAAAATACCAAACTTATAACATGAATATGTCTTATTTACCTGAAAATATCAATTCTTCCGCCAAATTTGGGTTCCAATACAAAGCCGCACAGTTCCCTCCAAAACTCTGAGTGCAGTTCAGCCCCACTGATGTGGATGTGTCGAGTAAGGTTGAGGTAACCCAGCTTACCAGGGGCAAATACTCCGACGCTTTCAGCTTTTCTGTCGTTTAGAGAGTGCTCCACTTGATTAAGAATGGACCTTAGTGACGCTTTTTCAGCATCATAGACAATCCCTATTATTCCTGCAGATATGGTAGAGCTGTTAGTGAAGCCACGAAAACTAAACAAATCATCTTGCTTAAGTCTTATTAACTGACCCTTAAGGAGCAAACCCATTAGAATTACCTGTTACAACAGTTCCAACTATCATTTCATAAGCCGGCACATCGGAGGATAACAGCAGAACTTTGGGATGAGTATGACAAGGCAGGTTTTCTCCCCAGACAGCCCCACAGCCCACGTCTCCAGCCATGTCGGGGGTCGAGATTTTACCATGTCCCCCTGGCCAGAATGAGTGAATCAGCAAGGGGTTAAAATCTGGTAGGGAGTTGATGATAACTGATACGCTCAAAGGACAAATTGTTTGTTACTGGCTGTATCGTGTATTTAAGTGATTGTTTCATCGCAGTCCAAACTTACCTGGTCCAGGCATGGTTGGTTTGTCCGGTTTCTGTAGCCAGTAATTTAAACTTGGCACAGCAACTCCCTTTTTCGTCTGAAGTATCGGATCTTTATCCAAACTCCCTTCTTCTCCCTTGACTATTCTAAACGACCCATGTTGACGATAGATTTCTGTAATTGTCGACATGCTCTTTGATTTCAGTTGGCTTTCCTGTCCGCCATAAGATCTTCTTAGTGGACTATAACTGGATACATCTAGTCGTGTATAAGATTTTGATCGGGCTTTCAGTTTGCTGGCCTGTAAATATTTTGCTTAAAGGTCAATTGTTAACTAAGGTTGAATGATAAAGAAGAAGATCTCTGTTCATCTTATGTTCATCTTATGTGGTATAATACCCCGTAATACTTTATGTTAAATCTTATAAAAATTAAAACCTTAGTAGTAGAAAACGCGACGTGGATCTGTTTAAATTTACCTGTAAGAATCTGATGTCTGGTCGATACTCCTGACTAGATATCTTCCCCCAGTTATCTAGATCTTTAGGGTGTTTATTCGGGTCGATCCAACGTTCTTTATACAAACTGGCATCAATATCCTCCACTTCGTGCCCCGACTTTTCAAATATCCGACTTGGACTTTCTGGTTCAGGTTTTGATTCGTCTGTGTTAACGAAATACTTGCCTAATCTCTCGAGATCGGCACGGCTATATGTTTCTTCCTCTTTCGTTGGTTCCGTCTGTGAAGAATGAGACATTTCAACTTCATGATGATAGTAGCTATTCATCTTGATCATGTATTTGTAAATTATCATGTTTACATGTCTTTTTCATATTTTTGGAAGCACAATGTTTTTGGAAGCACAATGTTTAACTCCTTGCAGCGATCTAAGTCACAATAAGTACCGGTGCACGTTGCTGATCCACTAGTAAGCTGGGTTTTTCAGAGTTCTTCACGCACATGACATAGTACTGCTTCCAGGCCCCATGTTGGGTAGGAGGAGGGCTGTAGGGGAGAAACCAGCCCCTACTAGCGGTCCGGTGTCTCCACAATACGTCCTGCTCGGAGAGGTACCGCCAGTGGGAACTTACCTGCAGATTTAGTTTGGCGAAATTTAACTTAACTTAACAATCACATAGACGGGATGCAGCGTAATATCAGATAAAAAATTTCAGATGTTATACTTATTTGACTGACTCATGATGAAAAATCAAGAAATTCCTGTTTGTTCAAATAATATTTTTACCGACCTTGCTGCAAACACAGAGCTCAGCGGTTGTCAAGTAGGAAAATATGTGGAGCATGAGCCACTTTGGCAGCACTGAGGTAGGATCAACCCGCCAGAGTGGCTCGGGCATCCTCTTCATGATCCACTCTCTGATGCTGAATATCTCGCTCTCGGTCGTTCGCTGTAGCAAGTGTACTAGCAGTTGCTTCCTTTGCTTTTCGTTCCATTTGTCGTGCCTTGGTCAACATGTTTCGGATTTCATTGGACCGGTTGGAGTTATGAATATGAACAAAGATCGAAAAATACCCATCGTCAATCCTAGCAATGCAATAGCTTTGCGAGTTCTTGTAAATGTTCAATTTAATGGTAAATCAATAGTTAAACGATTACAAATTGAAATGGCACACGTACTTTTTCAACAAACATAATGCGAGAAAATATAATTGACATCCTACCAATGAGTGATGAGTGAAACCCTCTCCAGAAATAATTTGTGGTTGTTTTTCGCGTCAAGTTTTGGAGTCCATGCACTCCTGTTTGTCTTTAAAAACTCCGGTTCAGTTAGTTTTAAGGTCAACGACCTCAGCGAACTCTGGGAACCCCTTACTGACATCACATTCTTTTCTGAAAACAACAAAGTCGGACTTGTCGTACACTGTAACTAACTCACTCAAACTAAATCTGCAACTTTAACGATCTTCTTCAGTAAAAGAAACAGATATTGGCGGGTATTTCAAACAACAAATTAAAGGAGTGAACCGGGCGGATTGATAATAACAAATATCTGTGCAAGTCACGTCAGGACTTGAATATTGGAAGAAGGTGAAATGCGGTATCATGTAGCACTGGGTTGCTAGGCAAGAATCAGTCCGTGATAAAGCATCGAGAGTAACCATGGCAACCCAATTCGATTATTATCTTATTTCTGGGTTAAGCATGCTATTTACGGCTCATTATATGTAACTAATCTCTGAACCGTACGTACTATGTCTACAGTGTGCAAGGGGTTTCAATGGTATAATATCACTTTTCTATTGTTTCCATGTTATAGATAATATTTTCCTTGTTCAAACTTCACAGCTGCACTTGCAGGGTCAAGTTATTCGGTTATTTTTATCAGTTCTGATTTTGTTCCATCTGGCACGAATTGCATAGGAGGAGAGTTGATACATTATAACATTATAAGCATGATAAGCCTTGAAGCCAATATACATTATACACTGTACATTGTTGGTACACAGGTACAAAAACTTTCGTCATAGAAAATGCACAACTAAATTCAATGCTATAATGCAAAACAAAATACCCTCGAACAATTAAAGAGTGGGAATCAAATCAACGAGGGTATACAAGGAGGGAGAAATTCTGGTAACAGCATCAAGCATGGGTCTAACCTATCAGACTGCTGGTGGGGGGTCTATTTGGCCAAGGTGAATATCTTCATTAAACTTCTTAGAGGGGGTCGAACTGTTAGTGTATAGTGTACATTGTACATTAGTCCCGCTCTTATCAAAGTTGCTACATGTGAACATGGGTCAATTTCACGATTCAGTCAGTATCATCACCACAATATTGCAGGGATTCCGGAACTTTTACTTAGGCCAGGTCGAAGTGCGTAAAATTAAATTTTTGAGGGCTGTTTACCAGTTTACGCATAATGCAATCAAAAATTCGAAAATTTTTTCCCACTCTCTCTCGTTATTAAGTGGAATAATGGCTCAACCCCCTGGTTAAGTCATACTTATTAGCATTAGGTAATAAAGGTCTTAACCTTCCCTCTCCCCAACGCAGATCTAACTCTGAAACGTCAGATTGAGAGTAAAAAACAAAACTAAGACTAAGACACAGAATTGAAATTAAGACAAACGAATCAAATGGAGACAAAAAATTGAGGCTAAGACATACATTTGAGATTGAGGCACAGTCCACAGAATAAAACTGACACACAAGATTGAAAGTGAGACACAAGACTTTTAATGAGACAAAAGTCTAGGAGTAGGACAAAATGAAATAACTGAGACTGCACTTAGAGACCTCAGGCCTTAATTCGAACCTGACAAGTCGACTGACACATGGAATTGGTAAAAATTATCATATTTTCAGTTTCTTTTTTAATTATTTTTAAGAAGAATTTAAACGATAAGTTAAGTCAGGTTAATTTTTTCATAAAATAATAAATTACAGCAGTCATTTTATAAAATTCAACAAAGAAATCTTTGGACCTACGTGACGCCACAACGCAAATTTCTTCATTAAACTTACAAAAGAGCTCAATGATGGAAAAATATTAGACAAAACCCCTTAGTCGACAAAAACAAACTAGTACCTCTCAAACCTTATCAAATCAAAAATCTGTATGATCTATGTACTTCTGTTCTGCCACAAAAGGGGACAAATTTATAAACAGAGATTGCATTTAAATTTTAATCTTTAAAGAAACACCGTTTGGAATTCACAGTCTTGCAGTTTGAAAATGTAAATTCATTGATTGCCTATTCTACAAAATTAGATGCTTAATTTTCTAAATATACACCACAGTAACTTAACAAAGACGGGAACTAAAAGCAACGCAATTTGACCGTAGTTGGAATTAAGAATAACACCTCGCTGGTTCACGCGTTGGTGATACAGAGGTACTAATGTACTGTTACTTGATCACTTGAGTATACTGGAAAATACCTCTTAATCATAACAGTTACATTGAATAAATTACAAGCTAAAAACATTAAAAAATGTATAAAATTTGAAGGTGGTGCGCCTGAAAACTAAAAATACTGTCAGAAATATGTCATTCATAAGCTGATTGCTAAGGTTACCTTAGCTTTAATAAACTGAACATAGAATAAATCTAATCTTGACTGGCGAAAACTGATAAAGAGAATGTACATGATGCGGGCAATTATTGCTCATATCACGCTTGGGCACACTAGGAATTTCTTTGAGTGTATAAACAGACGGAGAAAAACATTCGGATATAAACTAAGAAAAAGGAACACCCACACCGTTCGGAAAATCGAAATTCTGACAAAATAACACATGCTCTGTAAAATCGGACAAAAATAAACAACATCACGGTAAACAGAATAGACTCACATTACGCAAGCACGATTACTTCGAGTTGAAACCCGATATCGTAATTAATAAAACCAACGATTTATAATTCATCCTCTATCATGATGTGATTTTATCAGAATTTTTCATCTTTATACGATGAGATACCTTCTGTATAACAGTTAGTAGTAACATCAATGAAAATATCAAAATCAAACGGCTGTCACCTTTTGTCCAAGTTGGGTTCACCAACTTTTTTACATCGAAGGATAATCTCTTTATATATTCACACAATTTAGCCGCAAGATACCCCGAAATTCTCCAAGTTCTCATCGCCAAACTCGTCCTCAGAGATCTGCTCGTCCGTGCCGGAGTTTTGATCTCTGATCTCTTGTTGAGATGAGAGACTCAGATCAAAGGCGGAGTCCCGTTCTTCAGATGTCATGTTAAGCTGCAAAAGAGGTTGTTAGGTACCTGGTACGAGATTGCTAATATTAACAAACAGCGACAAGTGGAGCTTGCAAACCACTCATTTGACCTTGCATCAGGTAAAAAGAGCAAAAGTTAGCCAAAACTAGGGACGGTTAAACTTCTAAGCGCTGCAACAAGTGAAACTTGAAAACAGAGCACTAACTTTGGCGATGTGTCTCCTCTGTATAGGCAGCATAACACGATCCTGTTCAGAAGTCTCAGCTCCACTTTCTATATCTGCGTGTGCAGCTGCACTTCCACGTGACGAGCTTGAACTGTCGCTGTCTATCGGACTCTGGTTGAAATTTCAATTAATTCTTGACCGTTCTTTAAATTCAGTCGTTTTTTCTGACCGTTTTATAGATTAAGCCTTCTTATGTGTGGCTGTTTGATTTGGCAAAATTTTTATTGATCAGGAAACCGAAAATTAGAAATGTAGAACCAAATGTCAACGTACCACATAGTCATTGTTCCTGTCGAAGGGACTACCGATTCCACCTGAAAATATAACATAATAAACGAATTAAGCTAGCACCAAATTACTTATAACTTATAGAATTAATGCCCTTCGAGATATGGGACAATTCTTGTAAATCGCACATTTCCCATAGCTTCTGACTTATCCGAAATTCAATGGAAGCTCTGCAAAGAATTGCAATAATTTTGTCCAACTGGTATCTCTTCGACTGATAGCAATGCGATGATTTGGTAATTTAGTAATTTTGAACAATAACGGACGATGGCATTTGATTGCAGAAAAGGAGTGACATAGTTGGAGAGCAACTGTAGATGCAGCACAAGATGCTATAATAAGTTCACTTACCTAGATCCATGGCTAGGGGTGTGACATCAGGAGCAGCTCCCAAAGTGTTTGCCTTCGGAGTCTGACACATCCTCATCCCGTCAGTTATCTGAATATCACATCAGATAAATATACATGTATCACTGAGCCAGATCCTGGTTTTTGTTAGTCAGATTTTGGGGGCAAGGGGGGGGCGGGTAAGAACTAAGATGGCCGCAATTTTTTACCATTTGGCCTACGTCCGGGTGTCATCATCAAATAGTCGAAAATTCTTGATATTACCCTGGTCAACTGGTCAAAATTTCTACCATGACCATGGCAAGAATTCAAATTTTCCATGATGAATGATTATGTTCAAGTATTTAGACCATTGACCAAGGAGCAAATTTCAGGGTGTCATTGTCAGTGCCTTATCCCCCCAGATTTTAGCCCAGAAACAAACTTTGTATGACAATAATCGCAGATACCGATATGAGCAATGGTCTAGGATAAGAATAACGTGCTAGAAGTTTAGAAGTATAATTACCCACCCTATGAAGGGTATTTTTCTCCGTTATCAGTGGGGCAGAGACTGTGCGGGTCAGTGTCACGTGATTCTGGTTGGAAAAGAGAAGGGAGGTTTTACTGGTGGTCTTCTTTTTCTTCTTGGACGATTTCTTCCGGGTCCTGGTCAGAGTTGGTTCCTGGCCTTTCTTCAACTTCTTGAATTCTTGGTACAAGTTGTTGTAACTTGTCATCAGAGCGTTGTATCTGAAAATTTTAACATGATGCAAGAATTGATATGAGTAATGCAGTAGTATTAAGTACAGATGATTTCTTCAGGCAATTTAATCGACAAAATCAAGCCTAGCCATAAGCACTGTCAGTCTAACCTCATCTGTAGAAGCCTATAACACTCGAGGTCCTTACACCACTGTTTGATCTCCTCCATGTCGAACTCATACTCATCATACTCGCAATCTTGTCGCCATGACATCTGGCTCTGCCTGTACGTTTCGTTAGACGTCAACTTCAACTCATTCTCCAGCACTTCTAGATGCT
The DNA here is from genome assembly GCA_000226015.1 of Mnemiopsis leidyi. Lineage (NCBI taxonomy): Eukaryota > Metazoa > Ctenophora > Tentaculata > Lobata > Bolinopsidae > Mnemiopsis > Mnemiopsis leidyi. The sequence continues at coordinate 447,042 of JH152800.1, read as the reverse complement.
TCTTTATGTACAGGGCAGCAGGTCGAGCCTCCGGTGCTTGTTTCCTTGAAAAAAGGACAGGTTTAGCGAACGCTAATTGCTAGATCATGGTTGGCACTGATATTGAGGGGTTCCCGGCATCCTGTCCCAGAACATCGTGCACCACAACTTTCATCCTTGAGTATTTGAACATGTGACGATAACCCTATCGAAAATGTCTGTTGTGGAGATGATCTGCGGCAGGACGACGGCCACCATATTGAGGTTGATCCAGGGAAATCGTGCAGTGTGATCTTTCGTCGTGGGGGCAACGTGGCATGAATTCTACAAATTTTGAATAAATGCTGTCGTGCGCGCAAACATCATCACTCAAATTATCTTGGCGGATCACAGAAGAGCCTGAATGGCGCGAAATGGATCTCGTGATTGTTTTGACATGCTACCTGTATCATATTCAATGAGGGAGCACCTTGCCACGCTATAAATAGACAGTAATCTCATGGCCGAGGTTGGCAGAACTTGAATAGGGGTAACAATTCTGCGTTGCTGCGGAAAAAAGAAACGGCCGGTAAAGCAGTGTGGCTACGTCCCGGAGTCTACAAGACTGAACGTATCACAGTCTACTATAGTTGTACTGTTGTGTGCCAGAGAATAGTTATACTACTGACCAAGCCCTCACTGAAATTTAAAACATCGCCCACTGCATGAGTAATTAGACAGCGGGTTGCGATGTAAGGCGCAAGGTTTGAACAAGGTCGTGTGGGCTGAGAAATCTAGAGGACAGCGAAATCTTAGACTTACAGTTCTATTATATGGCTTGTCCATTGCATCGACAAGATATTATCTACTTATCTTCACTTGTAGATTGAGGGCTTCTTCCTGTACAATTTTGGTTTGATTCCATCTTGATTGTGTTTCCAGAACACGGAAAACAGCTATGTGAGAAGCCGAGTAAGCGATTGTAAAACTTTGTGTGACATCTTCAATTCCCAGGGGTATAGTTTTATAACTCAGCTTTAGATCACAGGCCTCTATCAATATAAACTTTAGTACTAAACAGTTTACTCAGTCGCGCTTATGTTATCTTAGTTGTGCAGTTGTTTAATTACGGCAACTAAACTATTGATACTCCGAAATACGATCAAAAAACGGAACTATAAACATCAACAGTCATTACAGTAACATTATTGCTTTTAAATAGTTATACCCATTATATACATATCATACTTATTGTCTGTATCAGAACCGAGACGATATCAGAATTCAGAAATTATTTGTAATTTGGCAATTTGACAATAAAAAGAGGATATTTGAAGACAACACAGAAGATTCTAAATATCGGCGTCTAGAAGTCTCAGAACAATCCCTTATTTACCAGATGTTCAGGCCACACTAATACAGTGTTACAATAACTACATCTGAGAATGAATATAATACCACGTGACTATTAAGGGTGTGACAATTAGAACTACCCAACCCACATTAAATCTGTCTATGAGGCGGACAACTAATAGACTTGGATCAAGGCACGCTCTCCGGCGTCTAGAGTTTCAAAACAAAGTGTCGTCATTACTTATGTGGGGCAGGACTTAGTGACGTCATCACTGAACTTGATGACGTCATTATCGGTAGAGAGCATGTCAGCACAGGTAAGCTGGTTAGAAGTGTTGATTTGCAGGGTGCAACCTTCACTCTCTCATCTTTACAGGTAGCATAGGCACAGGGCTGGCCAGCCTAAAAGTTACGTGTCATCAGTATTTTCATGCACTTAATATGTTGAGTCACGCCCTGCCCAAAACTTGGAGAATAATAATGAAAAAGATGTGCTGGGGTGATTTTGGGAGCTCTAATTTGATTGCCAGACCACACCTTCATTGAGCTGGTTGCATTATAAGTACGTAGACTAGACTTTTCGGAACTTTAACCTGGGAAATAAGATCAGGCTTCTTTAGAGCCCTAAGAGCGTGCCGAGTTTTTAATTTCGATAATCCAGAAGTTTTATAAACAGTTTTCCCGACTCACAGTCAGACAGGACATGTTGCGCTTCACCCAGGTGGGCTGCACATGAAAAGATTATGATCAGTGAAAAGTAAAACGTTGGGGATGTGAATTGTGCAAGTCTGTTGCAGCAGTCACTACTAAAGATCAGTAATTTAGACTACTTATTGACCGTGTAGTGTATAGTTAAACTATAGCTCAGTAATTAGCATGTGAAATAGTAAGAGAGAATTCTCCACGGTCTTTAAATGTTTCATTGAACTTTTAACGTGTTAAATAAACCAGGTACTTAATTTCAGTAAACCCCGCTTAAACTACCAAACTGTTAGGTAAAAAATTGACAACAAATACAATACATCCATGCCGTGGGTTAGTACAGTAGATTGGTAACAATTCAATGGTAAGTAGTAAATGATAATATCACATTGCATTTTATCAAAGTTTCTAAGCAGTAATTTCCTTACCAGCACATTTGTAAGAGGAGTTTAATACCATCCGGTATATCTTCAGGAATAGGTAGAGAAATCTTGTTCATCCCTATACCGTAAAACACGTACTGTTCCTCTTTACCCTGTAAAATGTCCTTTAAAGCTTCCTTCTAGAACTTTCCTGGAGATCTTAGTACTGTGTAGTAGGGTGTTGATATTGATACAGTAATGGTTTGGAATAGAGCCAGGGCTAAGGAATTAAGGAGATAATGGTGATCTATTACTCGTACACCGATAACAATCCTATATTTTGGGTATCTCAGTACAATATTCCAGTCTATAAAACATTTACTTCTTACTTCCCTTTAAATATAGTGAGAGCTGGTACAACAAAGGCACCAAATATGGTGGTAAAAGGGGCTGCTGTCCCCTATTCATTAATTAAGTTACCGAAATTCTGAAAACATACCTGATAAGGGGCTTTCAGTGTGACCATCTCCCAAAGAACAATTCCAAACGCCCTGAAATAACATTAGTGTGAAATGATATGATATCTCCCAACTTTGATAGACAAGCGAGTATAGGTCATTCTAGTATCCGGCAAACTTCCAAGTTCCAAAAGTAAGCAAAACCGAAACAAAAACCCGTACACACGCGAAAACCAACAACGCTGAGCAAAGTGTGGTACACGTGCAAAAACAAGTACAGTACAGTATGAAAAGTATACAGTACAGTATGAACAGTATGTACAGTTTGAATGCGAGTACACAGTATGTACAGTGCAGTATGTACACTGTACAGCACTCTGTATTTTGTACATCAGCGTATAGCTTCAAAAAGCTTCAAACTGTAAAGTTTAGTATTGCAAAGCTTATTTCACACGCGAGTACACATTCTTTAGAGGGTACTCACACAGTGTATACCCAAGAGTTCCAAACTTTAACTCCTAGATTGTTCTAGATGAATCACCAGCTAATTGTTGTTTAAGTCTAGACACATTCTTTAGGCATTTAGAAAGAGTTTTTGTTGCAACTTATTAATTATGGCTTGATCTCCACGTTTAATAACAAGATCTTCTGTTCGCCAGGGGGAACTTGAAGAATTGGGTAGGTCATCAATCTTAACACCGAGACTCTAGACAGAGGATTAATTAACTAACAACAAATCAGACAGATAATGACAGATTGGAGTAGAAGTGGGACGTACCAGATATCCACCATAGTGGTGCAAGGAAGTTGTTTTATCATCTCTGGAGACATGTAGGGGGTCGTTCCTCGTGCTTGAGACACCGGCACCTGGTACAGAGTATTGTGTTGAAGTCACGTGCTTTGTGTAATTGTCACGTGCTTTGTGTAATTGTCACGTGTTTTATCAGTCATATTATGCCTACTGCTGGCAGTCACGAAATCAGTGGCTTGCGGTTAGCGGAGATTAACTCTTGATCTACCGCATCTTATCGCACTAATCTTTTATCAGTAAACACGCTCACCTGATCAAGTCCCTCAGGAATAATGATGGAACTTTCCAGATCAATTATCTTTAGCTCCATCTCCCCGCGACTGTCGTCCAACATGAGACTGAAATAATGCCACGTCAGCTGCCTGGAGAGTTAATATATGACATGTTTTATTGAGTCTTGTGAGTAAATGGATGGTAGAGGATGGCTGAGAGCCAGACTTCTTGATCTTCTTGGCATCTAGCCAGGACTTGGGCAAGATCAGGCACGTATCTTGCCCAGAGATACCCCAATGTTATGTAATATTGATAAGTCAGTTATGTAATATTAATAAGTCAGTCGGCGCTCACGGCTCACTGTCTAGCTCCTTCCCTGGATCCCTACTTACTAATCACAATTTACACGAGGTTTTCATAAGCACATTAGCTCAATCACCAACAACTGGAAGTGGTCTGATGATAACCTCAAAGTATGCACAGTGTTCGAACTTTGGTCCAAGAGGATTGGATTATGACCGGCCAATAGTATGTGGGCAGATTTCTTAGAGCGGAAGATTAATTAACTAATGTTCTGATATGCTACACAGACGTGTTTACACTTACTTAGCTGACTTCAGATCGCAGTGTATAACATTCAGTCTGTGTAAATGTTCTAAACCGTTTACTATGTTTCTCGACCACCGGATCAGTATTTTGGGCGGAATTTCACCTGAAAAAGTTGAGTGAAGATCTTCGGGTTTCTGAGCCGAAATCGAAAAAATTCTAGACATCTAAATGAATCAGACGTATCGCGAAAATGCAAAACACACAACAAAACAGTGCACGAATATGCGAAGATACAATTATAACTTCAAATCTTCCCAAGAAAAAGGAAAAGTTTTGACTTTTCAAACGAACCTCCCATCCTTATGAAATTAGATACAGTGCCGTGTTGTAGAAACTCCATCACGTACTGCGGCGGCTCTGCAGTGTGACCCCTGTAAATGTTCAGATTGTAGATGTTCAGATTGTAGGTGTTCAGAGTGTAGATGTTCAGAGTGTAGATGTTCAGAGTGTAGATGTTCAGAGTGTAGATGTTCAGATTGTAGATGTTCAGAGTGTAGATGTTCAGATTGTAGATGTTCAGAGTGTAGATGTTCAGATTGTAGATGTTCAGAGTGTAGATGTTCAGATTGTAGATGTTCAGATTGTAGATGTTCAGATTGTAGATGTTCAGAGTGTAGATGTTCAGATTGTAGATGTTCAGATTGTAGATGTTCAGAGTGTAAATGTTCAGATTGTAGGTGTTCAGATTGTAGATGTTCAGAGTGTAGATGTTCAGAGTGTAGATGTTCAGAGATTGTAGATGTTCAGAGATTGTAAATGTTCAGAGATTGTAGATGTTCAGAGATTGTAAATGTTCAGAGAGAGTAAATGTTCAGAGATTGTAGATGTTCAGAGTGTATGTGTTCAGAGTGTAGATGTTTAGATTGTAGATGTTCAGATTGTATGTGTTCAGAGTGTTACTAGAGGGCCATAGGCAAACTTTACTGTTTCCTGATAAAACTTTTGGGAAGGTCTGTATATATAGTCTGTACGTAACATTTTCCTCTTTACGGCTAGACCTTAGGGCTATGAACACATACACATGCACACGTCTCCAACAGTTTCATGAGAAGTTTGAAATTTAAAGGCAAATCATGTGATACCAAGATTGTTCCCGAGATAAGATGACCCAACCAATATTTCATGCATCTAACAGCAATAAGTAATAGATATAAGGAGACAGATACAACATGTATCTAACAGCAATAAGTAATAGATAGAAGGAGACAGATACTTGGAATCGAATCTAATTTCTTGGAATTGCCGAGCTGTGTCTGTCCAGTACCTAGCTGCGGATTATCGGAAGTATACCAAATATTTACACTGAGTAGACAGAAGCTTACAGATCATACCCAACCATGTGCAGACAGGAATTAATAATAAACCTGTCTATTTGTCTGATACCCCTAACGCTGTAGAGAGAAAACTTCATATTCAGCTGTGTTGCAGCTGTACCGACTTCAGACTTGAGTTTAACAGTTTAACAGTTTAACAGTTTATTAACAAAGTAAAAGTTGCATAGAACAGTTTTGCAATGTAGCAGCTGCTCCGCCGTCAGCTCCATGGTAGAGAATGCAGCTGTGTGTAGATGTGTGGCATTGAACAGCTCTATCCTAAATAGATGCTGGATTCAATAAAATTAAAATTCTTCAAATTGTTTCACAAGGAAAGCGAGTGTGAAAGCGAACCTACGCAGCTTGCAACTTACAACATATTTTTAACATCGCACTACTTTTAAAATCTAAGCTTGCAATATCCATTGCAGATGATGCAACTTTTGCCTTGCAAACTCAGGAACTACTACTTGAAATCAACTCTATTTGTTAAATCCAGAAGTTAATTTGTCAACCCTATTTTTCATTCCGTTTATCCAACCTCTAACGGAAATTAGATAAGAAAAGGAAGAGGGAAGTAAAGTTCATGACGCAATTTAATTAGTGAATAGATGTTTGATCTTAGTGCTGTGGTGGGATGACGCAATAAGAAGGACACATGCGTTACTTGCGAACAGATTCCTGCTTAGCAAGCACTGCGCCTCTAGCGAATAGCGATGTCGCTGGTATGGTGTCCATAACACATACAACAAAACAAAGGTGTCTGTCTGTGTGTGTGTGTGTGTGTGTGTGTGTGTGTGTGTGTGTGTGTGTGTGTGTGTGTGTGTGTGTGTAGTGTGTGTGTAGTGTGTGTAGTGTAGTCGTAGTGTAGTCG
>JH152800.1:413003-434583 GCA_000226015.1 Mnemiopsis leidyi | reverse complement strand
CCATTACAATCACATCTTTGTATATTATTCATCTGGGCAGTCTTTGGTTTTTTGTTTTGTGAGAGTTTCTTCCAAAGACAAGTAATAATAATCTATTAAGCCCGTTGCGGGACTAAAGTTTTTTTAAATTTGCGAAAAGTCAGATGGTTTAGAAGAATTGATGAAAATATATTGAGGGGTATTTTTTGACTTTTTCCGACCTTCATTCGAAGCGAGAATTAAATGACGGGAGGGTGCGCGCTGCTTTGTACAGCAGCGCGCACCCTCCCGTCATTTTATTCTCCGAATTCGAATGAGGGTCGGACAAAGTCAGACAAGCGCTGCTGTGCAAGGGGAGGTGGAATTTGAGCGTGCTAGTGACTTGCCTGTAGACCGAGACTCGACCTCAGTCCTTGGCATTGCTTTGCTTACCAGGGTTGCTTTGTAGATTGATATTTTACTGTCGCGGCCATCACGCGCTCTCATGACGCATTTCTACACGCGCATCGCCCGTCGAGGGTTGCTTAACACGTACATCCCTGTACGAGCTTAAGCTTAGTGCGAAATTAGGACGGATGCGCGACGCAAAAGCCTAGCTCTATGTGCGTCCCAATAGGTTGTCTGAATTTGTCCGACCCTCATTCGAAGCGAATATTGGGAATAAAATGCCAGGAGGGTGCGCGCTGCTGTACAACCGGAATTACCCAATATATGGCTCGCGCCACAAGGTTATTGTCAAGGTGATACCCGACTCGCGCGCAGCTCGGATATCATCTCGTCAAGTTTGTGTTGGCTTAGCAATCACAATTGACAATGCAAATGGCATGGCTGCGCGGCAATGTGAAGTAGTGAGTAAGTTATCAATTTACAAGTTTGACTTTGTCTTGCTGAGCCAACATTGAAGCCCTGTGGCTGCGCGCGTCCTATCGAGCTTAGCGCCATCGCGGTATAAGGACGGACGCACGACGCCCGATAGGGCGCGCGCAGCGCGAGCTACAGGGTTATGTTGGCTTAGCAAGTGTTTAGCAAGACTTTGTCCGACTCCCGGTAGCTCCCATTCGAAGGGTAAAATGTCGAAAGGTGAAAATGATGGGAGGGTGGGCACTGTCGTACAAGAAAAAGTGTGTTTTGTATGTTTTGTACAACCGGTAAATCGAGGAAAGCACTTTAATGGTTGAGAGTTGTCCATTGTCGCGCGGCGCGCATCATCAATTTAAAGTATTATCTAAAATGGAATCGAGCGCTGTACGTTCGTATATCTGTAGTTTGAGGTACGCCCGTTTCAGCGGAAGCATGTATTACCCCTATGTGGTCCTCGCTTGATTGGTTTCGATATTGCTCTTATGATTTATTCGTGTATTTTCTAACTGTTGTAGAAATTCTGTCTCCTTTCAGGTGATCTATTCGTGATTGTGAGAGTTGCTCGCTTTTTAAGGTTACTTTATGTTTATTACCTATATATCGGGCAGCCTTGTATTATTAGTAGTTTTTCCAAGTATACAATTAGTTACATTAAGCCAGTCCCAGCTTGAAGATTGACAATTGCCTCCTAAGATGCACGTCATTTGTCATATCTTGGTGGTTCAATATGCATTTTGTCAGGGGTCCTCTAATTTTCCTAATTTTCGCGCAGAAGTGACAGTTGACACCAAATTTAAGTATAATATTTTGGTCATGACAATTGTGCAGTTTCACCTATGAAACGGTAAAAATTCATTTATCATTTGAGACCATCAAAAGTTTCATCTTGGATTATGCTTTGGCACAAACATTATCATCAGGATTCAGGCTGCAAGTCTTAGTGGAGCTAAATCTAGTCAGTTAAGTTGGGGTCCAGAGTAAGAGTCCGAGGCACCTTAATGGAGGTTACTGAAAGCCCCAATCGTTTTCTGTATATTATTCGATATCCAGCTCAACGGAAAATAACCTAGCTAGGCAAGATTGCCAGCCTGATGATATTTTGTGTCCTTTGTATATACAGTTACATTTGTATTCATATACTTCTTCGATAAAAGTTTCAAATCAAATCAAGTGGTCAAAGGATTGTATTCATCTCCCGCCACGCTGTGTTGTCCAACTTCGATTTTTTAATGTAAATTATTATTTTACGAAATTCAACAACATTTAAGGCACAACATTAGTTCTCAGGTATGAAAGAATGAAATGTTCATCAAAGATTCTTTCATCGATCTACTGAAAGAGCTCTCTGGTGCTCAGGAGAGCATCGAGAAAGTTTCAGTATGGATACAGCAGTATCATGACCAAGCCCCTGTCATAGCACAGGCATGGAAAAACTTTTACTTGGAAGGTGAGTAATGTTCACACAATTTATTGAGGGGACGATTACTGTGTACTACTTCAGTCTTACTGTGTGTCCAAATAGCGCCGCGCTATAGCGGCCTTTCTAATGTTAGGTGGTTTGAATAAAGTTAGTATACTTCGCAAACTATTCCGTCACACAATTCTTAGAAATGCGGGTCATTCTCCACCCTTTATGCTGTATTGAGTATTCTACAACGTGAAAAAATTTGTCCCAGTCTTGTCCTAGCTGATTATTACTCTGACATTTGCACCATTTCTTATGTAGTTTTTCGTTTAGAATTTTGATTGCAGAAAGACAGCTTCAGGTTGTATTGTAACTACTCCAATCTCAATGGTGCATATTTTAAAATCCTAGTTGGGGGTCGTAATCATGGCCTTGGAGGTATTACTTCCATTCTATAACAATTGTCAACTAACTTTGTATGGGAAGTTACATCAACCTAATTGATTAAGCACTCTCACCATATTTTCTTTATGTACTGTGGTTCACAGACAAATTTGATATGCTGTCGAAATTAACTGCTAAGACTTAACACCTGAATGGAAACAACTGTGTTGTGTTTGATTCACTGACTGTATGAAAATGTCCTGCATCCAAAATTATGCAGGTTAACTTTTGTTAGAAATTAGAATTAGAAAGCAATGTTATCAGATAAAGGGTCATTCTAAGTTCTGGTGGCACCAAAAACCAACGTAAGTACATTTGATTTACATACAAATGAAATTTGTATATATAACAAGTTTACATGTCATTTTCAGCATCTCAGGAGAAAAAGCTAACCCTGCTGTTTCTTGTCAATGACGTCCTCCAACACAGCAAACGGAAAGGACCACAGTTCGTGGATGCATTTGGTCACATTCTTCCTAAATGTATGTCTGAGTGTAAGAACGCAGACGCAAAGTCACAGATCGAACGGATGTTAGACATTTGGGAGTCTAGAGAAGTTTTCCACAAACATATCATCAGTGCTATGAAGTATAGTCTCGGTAAGTTTATAAAGAATCTTCATTTGTAAGTTGTATTATGTCGATTAAGTTTAAAAACTTCAATAGCTATTACTCACTAAGTCCCATTATAACAGCTTTAACTCTTAGAGAGAATTGCAGTTTGCATGTAAAATTTTGCAGATGAAATTGGAATGGATGACACTTACGTCAAGCTGACAGATCTTATGGATTCCTTGGACCTTCTTCGATCACACGAGAAGAAATCGTCTGAAGTTCTGACTAAACTGAGTCACAGACTTGACACAACCGACTTTGCTAATGCTTTCAACGTTACAAGTAAGGAAATAAAATACTTCGTTATTTTAACTCATCATATTTTCAGATAAACTTGTGAGCTTCAATGCGGCTAATTTAACGGTGAACTAAGTGATATAAAAAATGCTGAAATTTCAACAAAATCCCATTTAAGGCAGGAAAGAAGGAGACAAGTATGCGGCAGACTTTGACGAGACAGCTCACTTTCTGGACCAGTACTGCTCCTGTTTACTGAAACAAACTGAAGCTAGAAGTGACATGATCAGAAAGATGAACAGCACCATGTTCCAGATGGAGAAAGCTGAGGAAACAATTAAGAGCCAAGACAAGGTGGGCCGGTTTATTCAATATCTTATATTGCGCTGTAATGTAATTAAAATTTTACTCTTAAGATCAATCTATTAACTGTTCGGATTAAAGGTTAAACCAACATTATGTTCCTCGAAGACATGTGCAACTAGTAACTACAGTATCAATATTCTAGACGTTATAGATGACACAGGTAAACCCCAGGAGTACAAAACCCAACAAGCGACGATGGTGCGGACTCGAAAAGCCGTAACCTCTCGTCTCATGTTGATAGAGGAGGGGAAAGTTAACTTTGGGGACGACAGTCCGGACCGAGAAGAGATAGAGAATCTTACCAGCGAGGAGGAGGATGTAGACATCGAGGGCATCGAAACTGTCGAGTGAGTACTCTCTTTGTTTAATAGTTTTGATTTTTCTAGTGTTTTACCTAGCTTTAGGTAGGCTGCAGCCGGTAAGTCAAGTTTATTTTTAATTCCACAATTCTCTTATTCATGTCACATCAAACCAAATTCAAATCATAACCAAATCATAAAATCGTAGATATTAGATTCCTAGTTGAGAGTAAAAATGAACCCATTTATCTAGAAATGGTCTTAGAAAAAGCTGAAATCTAAAACATAAGACGAACAAGTTTGAATACATCACATTGACACCATGAAATGTAATAACATGCTGGAATTTATGGGGCGGGGAAATCCAAAAGTGTTCATGCTAACTGCAAAAGTTGCGTTTGGCTCTGGGCCCTGTCAAGCATTTCAATTGCTTGCATACTCCGAGATAAGACATTTTATTTCAATGTTAATTTCTGGAGAACGTTTCATTTGGCTGCATCTAGCACAGTTCTAGAATTAACTCTTGAATACTGGATTGGATTGTCAAAAATTCTTTATTGCATTTTTCGAATACTACCTTGACTTGTTATTGGTTAATTAGCCTAGCTGAAAATTGCTAAAGCACCCGAAGTTGCTTAACCTATTTTCACGTTATATATTATATTAATGCAATGCACATACTTTGATTTATATTAGCTTACTGTCAATACATCGTCATTTGTCGAATTAAGATGAAAAAGATTAAATAAGTTAGGTAATAAATTATAGGTGGTTCTTAATTAGTTTTAGCTCTGATGCGATGGTGACCACTAAATAACAAGAGTTCTCTTGGTTGTATGAATTCATCTGTGAATTAACGTCTTGACTCCAGAAAAAATCTGCCGTAAGTAAGTAAACTAAATCGCATCAATAATCCTTGTAATTGTTACGCCACATTTTGTAATTGTTATTTTGTGCTACAATTTTTAGGATTCTTGATCCAAGCTTAAAGAGATTGTATGGGAATTGCAAATAATTTCACTGTGCATATGCAGAAACTCTTAACCGTGTCAAATTTGTTAAGTGCAAAATAGTAAACTACCAACAGTTTGGAACAGTTCTTTTGATTTTCGAAATTTCACTTGATAGTTCTTACTTTGAAAACTATCAAATTGAACATCAAAGTTGCACCATCCCTGAAGTTGATTTACTGCCGGTTTGTTCACTGCCGGTTTGTTCACATTTATAGTAAGAGTTCATTGCCTCAATTATTTCTGCGTGTGGTTATGCTAATACTCGCAATTATGGGGATAACAACTTCCATATATGGGATGATTGATGGTTATCTAGCAGTATGACTTCTGCATGGAATGAGATGAACAAGCGGCTGCTTGGATGAGTGGTTTCTCGTCCTGCCTCTCAATCCCAGCGGTTGTAGTTTTGAATAGTTGGAGAAGCCTCACTTGTAAAATCGGTAAATATACCGATTTTACAGGTTCACAAACTTTCCCACAGTGATAGCGTGCCAAGATATCCTTCAGTTGCTTCTTTCAAGATTTCACATTTCAACTAACGCATCCAGGACATATATAGTTAACTGTCTGAAATGTGAATGGGCTTTAAGCCATGTGATTAAATCCCACCATTTAGAGCTAAAAACTTAATATCATAACTGATTGCGGACTATTTCCTGTTATCAAAACCATGACTTATATTCCGCTACAAGAACCTTTGAAGAATACATGGGGAAAAACCATTTTCTTCTTTTCTTTCTGTTTGTTCATTTGTTTTTCCTGCTTAAGTGCTAAACAGTAGATCTTTAGGTAACAAAATATCATAATCTGTAGGATACAATTTTTAAGATTTAAAAAATGTCGCCTTTTTTGCTTTTGTTATTGTATGACTGGTTTTAATTATCCAGTACTCAATTTCAATTTTAATATCATTTATAGAATAGGAAACCATGCCAGGTCTTGACTCTTGGCAACTTGGGCGACAATAGGGATATTTGACTACCAAATTGCAATACAGTTATTGTCCTTGCAGTCAATCTGGAAATACACAATTGTTGTCCGATCTGCAAGTCACACTCGGTCTAGCATGATATGAATAAATGCCGTAGTTGCTCATTTGTATTATCAAACTTGTTTCGTTATATCCCATTGTACGCTTTTCTGTTGCAATTGCAGTTACACACATCAAGCCAGTCCCAGCTCGATACAATTGCAGTTAGTTAACTTTGCAATGTAATTAGAACATACATATAATATACAATTAGCATAATTTATCGATATGAAGAAGCTACTAATGTCATACTGGATTGATGGTAATTTAAATCTTTCATCTCCTTTTAGTTTAACAGCCAAATAGTACGGTTGGAGGGAGCAATTCTTTTCCAACAGGAACTTGGCCAGTTCGAATCCACCGTTAGTTACCTGGTCGTCGGAAAACTTGCCGAATTATCCGTTATTACCCATGATGTTTTTTTACTCGTGTTTTCTCGCAGTTAATTGATAGCAATTCTCATTTTGTTAAACTTAATATAAATGCCTTAGTTTCCGATTTTGTTGTTTACATAATAAAGCACAATTCTTTTTAGAAAAAGTTTTGAATCGTCTATGCATATTTGCCAATTATGATGATACGCTTATATTCCTTTTTTATCAAAAAGTAAAAACCTATTGTGCTGCATGCCAGGACAACGGGTGTAGACCCAATGAAATATTCCCAGGTTACTGGGTAGATCTTGTTATCAACTAACTGCCAATTTTTCTTTTTTTCCGACGTTATATTACATGTTCTAAAATGTTTGCTCACGTTTCACATATATCGACCGACCATTTGATTAGAAAGTATTGGTTATTTGGAAACCAAATTTTTAGCAAGGAGTCCCATATTAAGTTTCCTATGACTGTCTTTTCTTGATTAATACTTCATACTTCACCTTTTAGCAGTTTAGACATATGTGACTCCTCTCTAAGAACTAATGGTATTCAGAAAATAAGAGCTAGGCTGTTATATTGCTTTGTATTTTCAAGATAGCGATTCAAGAATTAAAGTGATTTAAGAATATTTACTGCCAAGAACTTTTTGTCATTTAAAAAAGATAAATTGCTTACACCTAGAAATTTAATAAAGTTATTTCTAAACCTCCAATTTTGCAGGTACCAAAAGGTGGTCAGCTGGAACAGTCTTGGCATGGATTTTTGCCGGTTCATGTCATTTTGCCTCAACATAGAGAACAATCTTATATTCCAGTCTATTCTTGAGCGGTACAACTTTTGCAAAAAATGTTCTCCCTTAATGTGGGCTTGTGTCGTCTACCTCTCTATGAAAACGGTTCTGTATTCTTTCTTCTTGAAATGGAAACAGATAAATTTTGGAAATGATGGTGAATGTCTGAAGAAGGGAAAATCTAAACTTCCGTGCAATACTGCTTATCTGGATGTCAATCTTGTTGCAAAGTCTGTTCCCTCAGTGTACAAAGTATTTATGATGAATGGAAGGTATGGTCCAAGCTTGCCAAGGAACACTTACAACTCGAACTTTCCTAATCCCCGAAATTTTGGGCCTCGACTTCCCAATAATTTTGATCCCAACATGCCTCTACCAGTTATGCCTCCACCTCTACAGCCTGTTCAAAAGTTTGGACCTTCCCTTCCAACAAATATTCCATGTCCACCTGTCTCAGCAAAGCTTGGACCGCCTTTACCAGAAAATCAGCAAACCAGAGGGATGTTTGGGCCAGCTTTACCAATGAGCACTCATGCACCAGTTTTACCTGGGAGTGCATATGGACCAGTTTTACCGGCAACAACACAAGGACCTGCCTTACCTGCCCCTTTAGTCAACTTAGTTAGTGATCCGAGTAAATTTGGACCCCCTCTACCTGTACAAACTTATTCAACGTTTGGCCCTGCACTCCCGTCTGCCCCAGTGTTTTCTTCCTTTCCTTCTGAAGCCTCTAAAGACGAAACATTTGGACCTCCTCCTCCTCAACCTGCAGAAGAAGGTGACAGTAAACGCAAAAGATCTCTCATAGATGAAAATAATTCTCTTCCACCTGTCCCAGACAATTGCCACACCAGTATTGAGAGATTGTTAAAGCTCTACGATACTAACCCAAATCTTCTTGGGAGCACAACAAATTTACAGGATGTATTTGGTGGTAATGCAAGAGGATATGATCCCCTTGATGAAGACCTCGAGCCAAAAATCATTTCTAAGAGTTTGGAACTTCCCCCAAAGAAGGAAGATCCAACAGAAGATAATGTTCCAGCAAACAACCCAGTTGCAAATGTTCTTCAACCAATTCTTCAGGCCTACATTGGGTCATTTCAACCGCCAAAATTCAGTTCATTCCCTACAGATGTTGTTGATGCAGTTATCAAAGGGAAACCTGATAAGGGTGATCCAAACTTAAACCAGAAAGACTATCATCCTGAAAAAGTTGATCATCATTCAAGGCATAGGCACAGTTCTCCACCCCCACGTCAGAGACAACGATCTCCAAGACAGCATTCTCCACCGAGACAGCGATCTCCAAGACAGCGTTCTCCACCGAGACACCAATCTCCAAGACAAAGAAGCCCTCCAAGACAACAAATGCCTCCTAGACAAAGAACTTCTCCAAGGCAAAGAACGCCTCCTAGGCAAAGAATTTCTCCAAGGCAAAGAACGCCTCCTAGGCAAAGAACTCCTCCAAGACAAAGAACTCCTCCAAGACAAAAATCCCCTCATCGTCAGAAGTCACCTCATAAACGCAATCAACAACAGTCCTCACAAAGAAAACACTCTCCAAGGCGTGAGAAATCCCCACATCATCGGCGATCCCCTCATTATGATCGCAGGCACTCTCCACATCGTAGACATTCACCTTCAAGAGGTGAAAAAAGCTTTGATAGGTCAAGATCTGATAGTGGAAGGCATTCTGATAGAGATAGAATGTCTGATAAACATGGTCCTCGGTTTCCTGCAAATGGACTGCAACCTGAGGATATCCCGATGGGACCATCTCATTTAGTCAGTCCTATAAGACCTCATATGGGTAACCAATTACCTCTGAATCCCTCATTACAAAACCAGAATTTAAATCCTCCTCCTAACATACACCAAAATAGAATGGGACCATCCAACGATTTTTCTCCTTCTAGATTTGGTCCCACACTGCCACCAAACAATGTTCAAGGCAATAGGTTTGGTCCTCATATGCCTCCAAACAATATGCCCAATATGCAACCCAACAGATTTGGGCCTTCTATGCCCCCAAATAGCATGAATCATAATCGCTTTGGTCCTCCTCCTCCACCAAATATGGGTAACATGCAAAGTCCTGGAAATTTTTGTCCTCCAGGAAGTAGTTTTCCCCCTCAAAGACCCGGGATGGGAGGCCCTGGTCCCATGACCGGGATGGGAGGGCCTGGTCCCATGACGGGGATGGGAGGGCCTGGTCCCATGACCGGGATGGGAGGGCCTGGTCCTATGACCGGGATGGGAGGCCCTGGTCCTATGAACAATATGGGACAACAAATGCCACCTGCTCAGTTCAACAGGCGATTCCCTCCCCAACAAGGCATGATGCAACCTGGACCATTTCGACCAAGATGAGTGTTGTTGAATTGACTCAGATTCAGATTTCGTTATTGGCTGTAATTAACTTATCAAGAAAGTGGCTTTAATAGTAGTACTTTTGCTGCAACAATTTGATATATAATATTTGCTGCGACGATTTGATATACCTGATGTGAAGAAGGCAACTGTGTATTTATTTCATAGTATTTTGAACTGTTGATATTTTCAATTGCAAAATTTATTATTTCGTGTTATTGAATTTTGCAAATCATTTACCTATTACTTCGAGTGAAACTGTTAAAAACTAGAGTCTAACCAAAAATATAAGATTGAGTCCTGCTCAGCTATAAAAGATTTTTGCCAGTTTGACAATTGTAAACAAGTTGGGTTAAAATTATCCCAATTTTTCAAACTTTCATCATGAATGTCGACCATTTCTGGAAATTTGATAGTTCCAATAACAATATCGTATAAATAGCAATCAAAAGAGAACAAACAATCTTGCTGCTTTTTCCCAAACTTATTATAACTCATGGCATAGATAATAAGGATTACTCTTAAATTGACACTCTGAATAAACATTCAATTCTGTCATTTTTAAGGGCTCATCTTGAAAAGAAACATTTTAAGTAGCATTTTTGAAACAGAAGTGTGTATATGGATGAGAGACTTGAACTCGCAAATCGAAAAAGCACATGTTTAAAAGGATCTGGTTTTTCAGAAACTGGTTAAAGATAGTCACTTCAAGATGATTAAACTTTGCCATACACACGAAAAGTTGAACAAATTTTAAGACAGATACACAGATAACCCTCAAGATCCGCCAAAGTTATCTATGAGTTGTCAAACTGCAACAAAACAGATCATTCAACATAATAATAATGATACAAAATTGTAAGAACCCCCACAGTACCTAGTTCATTAAGTGCTAAGTTTGTTATTTTAATGCTCTCTTGTGCTATTTAGACAGTAGGGACATTCAGAATTATACTTATTACTCAGAAATATTACCAGCTTTGGCCTAGTCTTAAGCTCTTGCAGAGGCTATCATATCTACAGGTTCTGTTTTGATACACACGTGACTAAACCATGTAAGAAGTCTGGATATGTGTAATTTTTGATATCCTTGCGATTGTGTTTTAATAAGACCTGCTCTCCTTCATTGCTACTTAGTACTTAAACCTGCGGCAGGCAACCAGACAGTTAGTTCTTGTATGCTTTTCCTGTACAGACTTTTCTTATGAATGCATCTAATAACCTTTGACCACAAAGACATATGGCCCTTTTACGATTTGTGAACTAATCGATATCCTCGACGGTTGAAATTCGTGTGTTCAAGGTGTTATTTGTCTTTGGAATGCAGTGTTGAAATTTGAAGCATTTTCGAACTACTGAACGGTGTTAGATTTTAATTGCAAAAGATTTTGTCTCGTCAAAAGTTCCGATTTATGGATTAAAAAGTGACCATGCTTCTTTGAATATCATTTTGCTTTTGAATCTGGCGTTCTCGCTCTGTTAATAGTTTTTTCTTGCTGTTGTGTTGCCCCTTAACCGATTCAAATTTCATGTGAGTACTTAAAAACTTCCATTTGCAAAGTTTGTGTCGCATAAATTTATTATGTCTTCTAAATTGGATTTTATTATATTGAGTGCTTGACTGTGCATCTTCAACATTTCAGATCTATAGACAACTGTACTACAATGTTTATATTTAGCTACAGCACTACAGAAGCTCTTCAAGACGTACAGTAAGTCTTTGCTACTACATATTTTAATTTATGTACCCAAGCTCATGTAACTGCTAATTTTGTTTGTTCAATTTACAATTTGTGGCATGATATATGTCCTCTATGTGGTTAATACTCTTTCTTGAAAACTCTGCTATTCAACTTCGAACTGTTTAACTTTAAGATACCGTTTTGTCAGTATTCTTGTGGATCTGATGTCAAATTGCTGGCTACTTACATAGTCCCTGAGTTTGTCACAGTCAGTTGCAGCAAGCTAATCTAAGTTTGAGATAGTTTGTAGCAGAAACACCCAACCCTAATGCTTCTGCAGACTTACGCAAGAGTTAGCCAGCATGCAGGTTAATTGACCCATATTATGGTAGTTAACCAGTAAAGATGCTTTCAGTGCACCAGCCACCAGTTAGTACAGCTCCCCATTTAACCCTCACCCACGATTACTTGAGCATTCAGCTGGGTGGACCAGGAGGCTGTGGCTTCACAGATCCGATAAAATCCTGTAGCTGTACATCAAAGACGATCCCCCTACGACTAGGCGGTACTGGAATTACGAACTTGCAAGCTCTCTATTTTGAATCTGGCCGTCTGTCTAACTGCGCTACCTAGCCAATATCCAATATAGATAGACTGTAAAATTGTTCATATAACTTTTAAAATTTCTGCGAAGCATGAAAACTTTACTCTTATGCATTGAACAGTGATGATTTTTCAGAGAATTGAAGGGGTTTTCGATTCCTAACGAACTTATTTTATAAAAACAATCAACTCTTCACATTCGAACTATGCTTAAAGTAAGATTTGGAAGATTTATTTTCAATTTTTTTTTCAATTCATTTTTAGGCTTCAGATGGAAATATGTTCAGTAACTTTTGAAGAACATTTTGTCAGGAACGATTATTTCAGCAGAAAACAGTACAAGCTGTGCAGTGGCATTGTCAAACTGACGGTGAGTGTTTGGGACACAATAAAGAAGGCAAGTGCTCAACCTCATATATAAGTAAAAACTTGTTAGTTACTTTTGCATTAATTCATAGTCACACCTTAAATTTAGTTACTCTCTGCTACTTCTATATTTATACTCTTTGCTTTGCTGTAATTCATGATTTTAATTGTAGTAGAGTTCTTTAGTATTGTATTTCAGGTCGGAGTTTGAGGTGGATGAATTGGATTCTTACTGAACACAAAATAGAAAGACCAAACTAAAGCCGGGCCATCTTGTTTGATGATTTTTTTGATAGTTCTAATATTGACTGAATTGAACATTTCTGTACTGTGAAATCATTTTAGAATTTCTTAATTATTTTGATAAAAATGCTTTTTATGAAAAATGATTTTCAGATCTAGCCTACTTGGTTAAGTAATTGATAACCTAATTTAATAACAAGCCAGAATTTTACTTTCTTTGCGATAAAACAGATACTTGGAACCATATAAAAAGTTCACTGTACAAAGACAGCAATTTCTTAGTTGCGTGGTATCGTGATGAAATTACTTAAAATACAAAAGCCTTCTTAAACCAGCTTCCAGTTTTAGGTCATTAAAACGATTCAAAACCATTAAATTCATATTAACACCTCAGTTAACATTCAATTATCGTTAAATAGATAATAATTCAATAATACTCATTCAACAATGATCATTCAACAATTATCATTCAACAATCATTCATTAATCATTCAAATGTAATTGATTAACTACTTTAACCTAATTTTGATAGATAATTTCACAATACCTTTAGAATTATAATGTTTTCAACGTTTTTAAATGCCTACATTCTACATATGATTTCAGGTTGGAAATCTATTTATGATCTAACCTTAAACTTTATTTCAGATCTTCCAAGAGAAACGAAAAAGACCAAAGAGATTGCCAGTCCTTGGACTTTGGTGGTGATGATTTCAATGGGAGCTTTGCTGATGATGGAATTCGCCCAGAGGATGCCATTGATGAACAGCTACCTTATGCAAAGCCTCGAGAGCCAAAGAAGCCGAAAAAGACAGCAAAGAAACTGCCCTCTTATGATCCACGTCAGATATTGTCCTACGGTTTTCGACTCGATGCTCCCCCCAATGGCGAACAAGCTGTTGGTTTTATGTTGCTCCCTGATGGAACCCTAGCTGCAATACCCATTGCCCCTCATATGTTTCTTGCTAAACCTAAACCAGTTTCTCCTAGGGGAGAGAAACAGGAGGGCGAAATTGAGGGTCCTAGAACTCCAGAAGAAACTCCTGTGGGAGATGAGACTGACGAAAATACCAAGACCGGTCCCAAAACCCCTGATCATGAAGAGTATGAGCTGGAAGAGGGTGAAGTCAGTGAATCAGAAAACGAAGCAGAGGTGCATGAGAAACCTGCAAATATCCCTGAAAAGTATGATGAAGAAGTTGACGGTGTTCCATTTGATATTTTGGAACATGGATATCATACTGATGAAGACAAGGAATCAGGTTCATCAGTTGGTAGTGCTCCTTCAATGCCGTCCCCTGAGGTTTCTGATGAAGAAGATCCTCATGTAGTTGCCATGAGAAATGTAGCATCTTGGAATAAGGATTATAATGAACTTGATGGTGAGGCACTGGAAGATCAAGATACTGCCGGAGTTCCCCCTGCCCCATCCTCCTCAGAAGAGGGAGAATTATCAGATGATGATGCTCCAGCTGTCAAATCAGGTATGACAGGCCTAGCTTCAATCCTTAATAGATTATCGGATGGGGAGGGCGATGAGAGAGGTGAAGAAGATAATCAGGTTCATGAAGAGCGGTCTGAATATGAACAATTCTACCCTCCTGGATATTTAGATAAGTCCAATGAAGCTGATTTTAATAAAACCAGTCCAGTTAGACATTCCAAGCCAGCATACTTGCTTGGAAGTAATGTTAGTCCAGACAGGTCTCTTGATTCATCCCGCAAAATATTTCATCAAGGGGAGAACCTTCCACAAGGCTATCGAGACATGGAAATGGATGAAAATTCTCCCGAGCCACGGATGAGGCATAATTCTTATGGATATACTGGCAGACCTCCAATGAGACCCAGTGCTCCCCCATACAACGGAGCTTCTCCACAAATCAGGTATGAGCAAAGACAAACAACCCCATTCAATGAAAGAGGCTATCCTGGTGACTTTGTGAGGCAAGCACCACACCAAGAGTTATACTCCCCATCACCTCCCCATTATCAACAATCCCCTCTTGTGAACAGATCACCTCCTCACAATCGGTCACCCCCTCGAAATAGGTCACCACAAAGAAACAGATCTCCCCCTGGTCGAAACATGCACATGACCCCTCCACCCATGATGTATCAGCAGCACCAAAGTAGACCACCTGCACCGCATTCTGGTTCATGGGACTTTCAGAGACATCCACGTCCCTATCCACCAGTTCCTGTGCAAAGACATGCTTATCCACCACCAAGGCAACCCCGACCCTTAAGCTATTACACTGCTAGACCACTTTATATTAGTCAAAACAGTGATGATAGAATGAATGAGGAATACCCACCAGCGAACCATTTTTTAGGGGTAAGCCCCCGCGGCATTCAACTCGAGGGAGTTGGCAGCGGGGGTATCATTGAGGCAGCTATTTTTACATTCAAGGCTGTCCATTTCACAGTCCAATGTGTTATTTCCTTGTGTTTCTTAGCTACTATCATTAAAAGGTTGCGAGCTAGGCTTAAGTTGATGGAAATAATCCCTAAGAAATATAGGGGAATATTTGAACAGATAGGTTTAAGCCAAGAAGTAATCTCAGTGTATGTTGTTACTGGGCATTCATATGGGCCACCCCTTCCTCAGCGACCTGCTGCACCTGGTCAATATTCTTATTCTGTAAATGTTCAGGATCAACCTCCCTTCTCAGTGCATGAGCAAAGACAATCTGTCCACCAGGAGCAAACATATTATTCAGGTAATCCTCATAATGAATCAAGGCAAAATGAAGATGGATATGCATATGAAGGGATGTCAAGTTCAAACCAGAGCCAGGCAACCTTTGGACAGCAATCATCTCAATCCCATTACAGCAGGGCTGCCAGTTCAAGCAGCTTACAAGCAAATCAATATATTGGTCAATCATATGAGCAGTATGCTAATTACAGATCTGCTAATGAGGTAGATCAAGTTGACATGAAAGCAGATCAGTATGGCATTCAGAGATACAACACCCCTCAGAAATTTGGACCCCCTTTGCCAGTTCACCCATCTCCGGATCCCCAAATCTACTACAAAGATGAATCTTCTGATGAGGAGTACTTCAAACCAGCAGTGCAACGCTACTCATCTGGACAAGGTTCTTCAAGACCAGATGTAGGTTTTGAAAGGCCAGGACCACCTGTTTTACAGAGAGAAGTTGGTAGACCACCATTTGTTGACAGAATGGGAGCCAAGACAGCTCCGCCACCTTTTAATGACCAAATAAGAAGACCATTAGCTCCGAAAGACTGCACAACTGAGAGTGTCATCAAAAGTAGGAAGCAAAAAAGGCGGAATCCGTCAACAAGTAGCAGCAGTAGTGATGCAATGTCAGAAAGCTCTGAGGATGCTGCAGAAACTGCTGAACATGAACCCTTTTCAGATTTGCCTCCACCCAAAGTAAATTATTCAAAAGATAAAAAGGATGAGCCATTTGGTGATATCCCAGCACCTCGAATCCCAGTGAATTCCCAGACAGGGATTAATTCTTTAAATTTTAAGCCATTTGATGAATCTCTATTAGATGAGAAGAAAAAATTTAAACCTTTGAGAGAAAGTGGGGAAAAGCCCAAGTTTTCTAGTTTCCCAAAATCCATATATGCCATGCTTAAAGATGAAGAATCTGTGACATCTATAGACCAGATACTTGCAGGGTATGACATGGACACTTATCTGAATAATGAGGGTAGTGATGATGAGGTTGATAGTGGTCCTTCTATCTTGCAGTCTATTTTTGGTGGAGAAAGCAGAATGGCTCCAGATTATGAAGAAATGGACAAAGAAGAAAAGGAGGAGAAGCGTTTGGAAGAGCAGTGGCGCATAAAAAGACGATCGGAATCTTCACCCCCAAGGGAGAAATCTAAAGACAGGTCAAAACTAAGTAAGCCTTCAGAAAGGGAAGGCAGAAAGAAGAAAGGTGAAAATTCGCAAGGAAAAAGAACAAGTGATAAAAAGGAACCATCTCCAAAAGTTCCAAAAACAACTATTACAACACCATCACCAATTCCAATTAAAACTAACTCTGCTGCCAAAGGAACAGATACCAGTAATTCATCTTCCTCAGCAGCTTCCTTCACTACCTCAGAAACAATTAATGTCAAAGCAAAGCCATTGACCCCAGACATGGAGGCCAAACGAGCAGAGGTTCTAGCCAAAATTGCCTTGTTTAAAGAGCAAAATGAGAAAGAAAAGAAGGAATTACAAAGATGGAAAAAAGACAAAGTTGAGGAATTGGTGATAAAAAATGATGTTGATCCAAAAACATTGACGAATTCTGGCAGAAAGAACTTCATATTTAATATTGAGGAAGCAAAAGCTCAACAAGCTGCTAAAGCTAAAGTTTCAATCTCCACCCCAATAGTGTCTTCAGCTTCAAGCTCAGCTGCTATAACAGTATGCTCATCGAATCAGCCAACTACTATTACAACTGCTGCACCTTCTAAGAAGACAGACGCCACCTTGAGTACACTTCCTACTTTCTACCAGGCTGCTGTCCAAGGTATTCCACCAAGTCTACCCACTATGCTGCCTCCTGGCCCGATGCCTCCCCTCCCAACCATGCCCCCACTTCCTGGCATGAATCCAGGATTTGGTTTTAACCCACCAAATATGGGGATGCCAAACTTGCCCATGAACTTAGCAATGAGCATGGGTCCCAACTTTGGACCAAACATGGGAAACATGGGACCCAACATGGGTCCAAAT
Source organism: Mnemiopsis leidyi (assembly GCA_000226015.1). Lineage (NCBI taxonomy): Eukaryota > Metazoa > Ctenophora > Tentaculata > Lobata > Bolinopsidae > Mnemiopsis > Mnemiopsis leidyi. The sequence goes on along the minus strand of JH152800.1, from coordinate 417,187 downwards.
ATGGGACCTAATATGGGTAACCAGAATTGGTATGGTTCTCCGATGGGGGACTTCAACCGATTTCCGAATGCAATGCCAAACAACTACAATGGCTTTAACACCCCACAAATTCGACCTACTCCCCCTGTGATATCAGCACCACCCACTGTGCGACCTAGTCTGCCCAGGCCTGGTCTGGGGATACAAAGACCTACCAACCCATCGTCTGTGTCAAGACCAAATCTCCCCCATCCGTCTGTATCATCGCCAAACCAACCTGTTCCTAAGGTGCATAGCTTACAACTTGCTTCTTCTCAATCTTCTGCCTTTCCAAAACAAATAACAGTTGGTGCACATAGATCCTTAAGACCGGCTGTTCCGAAAACACAGCCCCTAGCTCCTGTTGACAAAGAGAAGATGAAAAAAGCATTGGAGGTGAAGCAGAAGCTGGAAGCTGGCATGAAGAAGTTTCAAGCCATGCAGCAACAAGGGTTGGTCACAAAGAGAAACAGATTTGATGTTACCCCTGATGAGGTTCAGCTGCAGAAGAAGATGGTGAAAGGTGAGAACAATCCAATTCCAGCCAAGCCAGAAGACACTGTTCCAGCCGCGGAGGGAGCTAAAAGATCTAAGTCAATATCAGAGGAAGCGTCTCCAGGGGTCGACCTGGATGACATAGACAATCTTGTTGACTTGAATACAGGTGATTTAGATTTGGAACTTGATTTCGAATGATAGCTTTTATTAGCAAGTATGAGTTTTGAAATGCGATAGTCAGAATGACTTTTGGACAAATTTTTTGTTTAAGGGGGCCTAATTTTACCCGCTAGAATTAACCGTTTTAACCTATCTCTATTTATTTTCTTGAAATTGCAATAATTGTTTTATAATTGATATAAAAGAGACTCTCATTGCTCAACTGAAAATTACAAAGCCCAACTTCAGGTGAAGTTGATTAATTGGAACTAAAATTGGTCCTGTTTACATTTTTATGAATAAGTTATGCAAAATAAATGAAGTTGCATTTGAATGAATGAAACTTCAAATTAAGCATTTTAGTCTAGTAGGAAAATACTAATTTTAAACACTCACAGCAGTGAAAGTAGTATAAACAAATATTAAAAAATTCAGAATAAAGTTGTAAATTGTATCACGAAAACCAGCCACAAAACTTTACAGTGTACAAGAGCCCCAGTCTCCGCGGATCGCCGGTTACTTGTCGTGGGGCAATATTAACGGTCACAAAAACGCTGTATACAGTCTCGAATGGAAGGCGCGAAACGATTTGGCCAAACAGTGGACCCAGCTTCTCAGCATTTGTACGCACGTAAATGGCAGTCTATGTGCTGCTTTCATTTATGGACCAAACTTATTTACGGCAACGTAATTGAAACGAATTGCATGGATCTATCATATGTACAAGCACATCATATGTACATTTTGCACAATCATGTGGCTTTTTTATTGTTTGAAGAAAGCATCTGGTTTAAACTTCAACCGTTAGCTTTAATCAATAATCTGTCTGGAGAGCGATGTTCAGATATGTCGATGGTTTGTAAAATTTCATGGATCAGTAAAAAATCCGTTCTAGCTCCAATCACTGTTAGTTTCGCGAGAGTCCCGCCCCTAAATTCCAGCATCCCAGCACGCCTAAAGAACTGATTTCATAATTAATTACCACTTCCGTTTCAATCATTATTACTGAAGTGAATACATAAGTTGTTTAGTTAAAACCATTTTCTTGGAACTAAGTCTAATATCTTATCCTGATTTAAGGATGGAGATGAGACCTAAACACTGCTCTCCGGTTCGGTGGCTGGAAACTGCCTTCCTGATCTGTGTCTTTCCTATGATGCTACAGTTTCTATTGGTCTGAGTTTTTTGCCATTAGAGAGTCCGGTAAGAACTACATATAGTTATCTTTTTCTTGATTTTGTATTCAGAGTTCCTGAAGTATTTATACTGTAACAGATACGCTTTAAGACACATAACTTTATTGTGAACAATAAGTCTGATAATTGACTGTTAATTAGCCGCTCGCGCTATCTCATTTACCACTTGTGTCTTGTAAAGCAGAAAAGAACTTCGATTAAGCTTGTGTCAGTGTGAATCTAATAGATGTTCGTGTTGCAGGTGTTTGTTGCGATCTACTGCACACGACAGAGTACTCATTGTGATATTCATTTGTGGTATTAGTTTACCGGTACGTACTTTCGTCACTTTTTTAAGATGCTTCAATTTCTATTGGTGTGAAGTGAGTCGGTGAGCAATTTTTCTTTCTGACCAAATGATGAAATAGTTAATCCTCACGTCGCATTTTCAGGGAGAACTATTATGATCGACTGATTGATGACAGGAGCCAAGCAATTTGCAAAACTTGGTTAATGATGGTTCACAGTAAGAAAACCCTTAATCTCTCTTATCCAACCGTAAGTTCGTTTAACAATATTACCCTTTTTTCATCATACATTGTAAAATCTGTACTTTCCTGATTGATCGTTCTCGTTCGTTTCGTTTCAGGAAGATTCTCTGAGTACAAGAACACATTCAGAGGGATTAAATTCCCTATTTTGAGATAAAAAGTCGAATTACGGTGGCATGATGCTGGATGCACAGTTTGTTAACTTGCATTGGGTGTTTAGATGGAAAAGACTTTTCTTTCGAAGAGCGAATAAAAGAGTCCTTGGGCTGTCCTAACACTGACGTTAACGGTAAAAGTGGTATTATACGCTATATGTTCGGACTCTAAAGGATGAAGAATGGACTTTCTCCAAATGATATATTAAAATAGATACAGTTCCCGGCCATCAAAAGTCTAAGGTTAAAACAATCGCCCCGCCCTAATCAGAAATGCACAAATGCGGATAAGAGCGGACTGTGACAGATCCTTTACGTCCAGCTAGATAATTTAATATTAAAGCGATTTTAAAATTGTATTTTAAGATCGTTAAATCTGGAATTTGGTAGATTCCTGAAGCACTACCAGAACACGCCACCAGTTTTTGTATACTCTGAAGTAAATGATACCTCCTTGCTGAACTGGAACCAAATAAAAGGAACTGCACTGGAAGCACTCTTAAACAGTTGTAGCACAATTGATTCAATGAGACGATATATATGAAAACTTATGATATATTTACGTTAAGACTGTTGAAATGTTTTATGTTTATCTTTGAATCTTTTGACATCTAAATATTACACGTCGTTATCAGATCCACACTGGGGTAGAAGGTTTTCTACACATTTTTGCATTTATCATGTTGTAAATTCTGGTCCAAGATATATAAGGAACCCTTTTTTTGGGAGATGGTCACCAATATTCAGCATTTACTAATTAATGAGAAGAGGTATATAACGCCAATTTGAACGCCATTAGGTAGTAATAGTATAGAAAATTAGGACCCAAAATGCCTGAGACAGGAACTGCCACTTATATAAGAAAATTTGCGACCCTTATGTTGTTACGTTAATAACATTACCGTTCTTCATTATTTGTTTTGAAATTATGGCTTTTATTTGCTGTATCGAATTCGAAGCTGTTTTCTTAATGAATGCTAAATGAGGTAGGAACTCTGGCTTTCATAACACATAGACACGAAGTCCTGGTAATTGGACATTTTTCATAGCCCAGTCATTTATGTGTCATTTTATAAGGCTCTTGGGAATGCATTGATGGGCTCTGATTCTGTGTTGATATTTCAACACAGAATCCAGACGTTACACTTAAGTGGATGTTAGTTACACTAAACTCTAAAGTTGTTAACAACTATAATAAACAAACTAAAGGTTTTTACCGCGCCCTAGCCTTACATTATGCTCTAGCTCGACATTGTGTCAGCAGTGCGCGGTGGCAAGTACGCAAGTGTTGCGCAACCTCATATGCAGAGATTTTTACGCGGGTTACATACCACCATGCTCCCAGCCGACAAATCACACAACATCAGACCGGCACCGGTTGTCTACTTCCAAGTTAAAGCTATTTGAGAAACTACACCTTTGTAGTGAAAAAACACATAACACCCAGTGCAATTATTCCTTTTTCTGGAAACCAGTAAAGTTGCACAACGAGAAGCCAGCCAGGTTTTACCACATTAGCTGCAGTGAGCTGCACTAGTGTGCAATTCTTCAGAAATGAGCGAGAGAGAGAGAGAGAGAGAGAGAGAGAGAGAGAGAGAGAGAGAGAGAGAGAGAGAGAGAGAGAGAAG
>JH152800.1:396664-407537 GCA_000226015.1 Mnemiopsis leidyi | reverse complement strand
GACTGCAAATTAAAAGACCAAAAATCAAGTTTTTTGTACATAAAGTAGGGGGGGGGGGGTTCCGACTGTGATGATGTCATTATGTTAATTTACCTCTGACATTTAGGGGGGTTTTGATGAATGATGACGGAAGGGGGAGGGGGGTAAAAATTACCGAAAATTTGCTGACGTCATATGTGAACGACCCCTAATTACGAACGAACAAAATTCTTTCTATCCGAATATAGACCATGGTCCATGATAATAATGTGTTTCTACGATAGGAAATTGTTTCTATCTGAGTATAGATCATATACCATGTAAATAATGTGTTTCTACAATCTGCATGTGTTTCAGATCCGATAGAAGACGTGATCTTACAGAGCAGGTCCATACAGGGGATAAATATATATCTTCCCTACGATGATGAGATGGAGAAATGAGTAGCCCTGAACTCGTGAAGAATTGTAGGGATACAGCGTACAGAGATAGTAGTTCTAACAGCGAGACGAGACATATTTGTAATAATGAAGACTTGAGGTATACTGACATAGATGACAGAAGTCCTAATTGTAATTATTGAGGAGCTAGAGAGATCTTCTACCTTAACCATTGACAAGTACCCAGTGTAACTGTGCAGTTGAGTATATTCTACCGAAATAACTTACGACGTTACAGCCTAACACAGAGAGTGAGGAATGAGTGAGAATGGAATGCGTTCACTTCCTAGCTTTTACTGTTCCTAGGTTCAGAGTCCTTCTAAAAAATGTACAGACACCGACTGAAATTCGATATATATCTTATTCAACTACCTATCTTGGTTGTGGTCTAATATTAGCAAGAAAATGAATGTTGAAATCAGTGGATTCGTGCCAAAATCGGCTGATATCGATCAGTCAGAATTTAGAGATTCAGCCAAGTGCCAACAATCCAAGTTTGATTTTAAATTCATAAAACCTAACTTCTTAAAACAACAATTTCCACAGAATTTGTGTATATTTATCGCTATTGGAGGCTGATGCCAGAAAGTGTTTAAATTCTTACCTCCCAAAACGTAACCAAGGTCATTATCAGCTTGGAGAAATTTCTGATCATTTGTTTTAGAAGCATCTTCTCGTTTGGAGACAATTTTTCGTTTGAGTAGAGAATACCAAGCTTTATCACTATCTTAATAATACACTTGATCAGCTTTTTAGCTTCAACTTCTGATTTAGTTTCCTGGAAGAGTAATTTTAACATTAAAAGAAGTAAATAGAGACAAAATATTTTTGATTTATGAGTATATTTACGTATTTGACCTTACGTAGCAACCATTTCTTAACTGTAATCCTAGTCTGCTATTGGGTCCCAAAATGATAAGTATTCCCCATAACTTGACGGTGTACTTTGTTTTCTTTGAACTTGAGCTTGTTATATATGGATTGATTAATTAAAACCTAATAATACACCAATGAAATTTTATTTGTGTATTGCTTGGTTGAGGAGGTAAGAAAACCAGTTTCAATTATTTTCGAATCACGCCTTTATACATTATAACTGACAGATGATTATACTACATATGACGGATGATTATATTATATATGGTCAACAATTTGAATAGCTCAGTTCATTGCATTCTTATTATAAAGAAAGACCTGAAGTGAAGCACTGCCACCTATTTATTGGTTAATCTTTTCAGGAAGACTTTGTGATTAAAAGAAAAAAAATCTTTACAAGCAACCTACTTTCAAGAAGGCGTATAAAGCATCAAGTATTTTTCCTGCATCATCATCTATGAAATGTCTGGCTACAGAGCGTGATGCCATCTTACCAAGAATCTTCTTTTGGATCCTGATACCCATTGAGTGCGATTTAACACAGGCCCCATTCTCTTCGACCATTTTTACCTTAAAAAGTGTATTGTTAATTTGACAGTGTAATATAAAAAGGTATCAATATTCTTGGGGATGGGTCACAATCTTTTGTATAATGTGATGGTACCCTTCTACTTCATCATATTACTTAAATGCTTAATGAGAATATGGAAATTTGTAAATAATTTCAACAGCGTGTTTTCTAATTTGGGATCAACATCTTGGCTTCTCAGAAATACTGAACTGATCAGGATTCAGGAGGACAGTAACTCAGGAAGACTGAAACTAAATTCAAGTTTCTTAATGAACATGTGGTCAAGAAACCATGAAAACAAAAATGAGCGTCCATTTCCTTCATACCAAAATGAACAACAATTGAGCTAAACCCGCCATTTTCCTCGAATAAGCTACTCTTTAGTAAAGCTCGAGAAAATGATTGAATCAGATATTGATGTTGGTGGTCAGAAGGGAAACGCACAGATAATTAAGGCTTGAATTCTTCGTTTAATTACATCATTAGAGCCTCAAATTATTTGTATAATAGTAGTTGTTGAAAGTATTAAAATCAGATATTTCAAGCCTGAGCAAAAAGCTCAAACAGTAACACAATTGCTTTTGGGATACCCTCTACAATCTTCATTTAGTACCATACTTTGCATAGCAAAATATAGCACTAATAACAAGCAAGGTTTAAAGCTCTTATACCAGATACAGCCTTTCCAGGTTCAGGATCCAAGTTAAACCATTTGCTTTTCGCAGCATTTTTATTGCTCTCTTATCAGTTGTAAAATATCAGCGATTTGTATTACAGCATTCAACGTTGTAACTTGTTTTACGTCGGTTTGGACATGGACTTTTCAACCAGCGCTCTCAACAAAATGGAGGATGGCCTGAATTCGACTATTGCCTCTGTTCTTGGTGCACACTGTGGAGGACTTGAATCCAACCGTTATAGCAAACAAACTGAACAAGAATCCTTTGGTGAAGTTGTTAATGATGTATTAAAGCTAATAAACAGTAACCTTACAATTTGCAAGTCAGTCAAAATTGATGAACTGAAAACTGAGAAACTGGCAGATCAAAAAGCTTTAATAGAATGCCAGCAGAAACAGATGGATTCAGTTAGATCGGCAGTCAAAACGGAAATGAAAAATTGGAGTGAGATCGTTAAGACAAATATTATCACTGTGGCCAATTGGTAAAATTTTGATCATGACTACAAGAAAATCAAATTTTCCATGGTCAAAATGGTAACACAAAATTACACTGAGAAAGTTGACCATAGAAAATCTATTTTGACCACGATCATAGGGAAAATTCCTTGGTGTCAGTGGACAAGGTCAGGTTGGATATGCTTGATGGCGTTGCAATACTCCATTTAAATTCACCACTAAGATTGAATTCAGAAATCATTAGGATGTTTAAATGTTTTTAAGTCTAATTTGGAGATCTTTAAGTGAAAAACTAGGCAGTTTCATCAATCCCCGAATTCAAACCAGTCCGGACTAGTTATGACATGATAACAAGTAGGTCACATATCACATATGCAAATTGCTGAAGGAAAGTAAGATGTGGTATATAAAGAAATCCTCCTTCTGACTGACTCTGTATTCAATAAAATTATATGTTATGTTTCCTATATCGTTATTGCATGAAATTGGTCTATTATTAAGTGAACAAGTCTGTGCGTGACTTACTTATTTACAACATCCCCAACTTATTCGTTATGTCACAACTTTCATTCAGCAATTTGCATATGCGATATGTGACCTACTTGTTATCATGTCATAACTGGTACAGACTGGTTTGGGGATTGCCGAACGAGTACGCGAACCAGTACGCGAACCAGTTCCTGTACTGGGTCGGGCTTCTTGGATACTGCCAAAAACTAAAGCTTTAGGAATTTATGGTAGTGGGAACTTCTGGGATATTTCTGATGAGGTCTTAAACCGTATTGAAAGTGGAAGTTATTTAGAGAATAAGATAAGACATAATAGTTTCCTCAAGGATAACCCTTTAGTAGCTAGAAAACGGTTTATTAACATTAATTAGGATTTAAATTTTTGGTATTTTTCAGATTTTTTAATTTAAAACCTTTTTAGATACTTTGTAAGAGTAGGTGTGATGATGCTGGCATCATTATTTGTTATTTATTTATTTATTTATTTAGGATTTTGAATTCTTATGAAGCCAATTGGTCCAGTGGTACAGTAAAACCTCTATTTACCGTTCCTTTATTAACGGTGTCCCTCACCATGCCTCTATTTACAGGCCTTCTCTCTTCCCCCTCAGCGTTGCAGGTTTTACTGCACTTGCTCTATTCAGATTAAGGGTGCCTAAGTACCCGGTTAGGTGAACAGTGGTACCAATGGCGACTTTTTATCCATTGGCTTCATCAAGCCAGGGTGCTTACCCTTATGCACCCTTCAGGTGCAAATGAGCTATGGTTAGACACATGGACTGATCCCTCACACTTTTGCACTTTGGAACACTCCGCCTTAGGCAAGACATACGGAAACATAAGGTAACTCGAATCCAGGAATAGACAATTTCAAGAAAAGGCAGTTTTATCTTACGAGTTACGTCTGATAATAGTACATTGATAGTAGTACATTGAAATATTGAGAATTCGGTTTCTCCCACTAACATTAGGGAGGTTATAAACATAACATCTCAAGCTTACCAATAAAAAAGCTAAAAAATTCTCAATGCTCTCAACTATATCTAAAGTCAGACAACCAATATTTTAATTTGATTTAGAACTTTCGAACTATACTGATTACAGCAATAATTATATACCTTACTCGGGATTATTACAGTCAGTTTATTAACGACCGGGAAAAGTAAAAACCGGGAAAATACGGAGAAATTGCCCAAAACTCGCCACTTTATCCCGGATGGAATTTTACCAATGCCAAACCTTTCAATTTGACAACGCTGGCTGAGCGGCGAATACGTGGGGACCTTATCGGAGCTTTCAAAGCAACTAGCGGCTTGACTGAGTATGGGCAAGGTTTGTTCAGAATGTGCAGATCTGGTCTAAATCTTGTGTCATCCAATAGATGTTGTAAGAGTGCTACTAAAGTAAGGAATGTTCGGAGTTCTTTTCTCCCGGAGCGAGTTATTCCATTCTGGAACAAGCTTCCTTCAGAAGTTAAGAATTCCACATCTGTATTGAACTTTAAAATTGGGTTGGAGAGTTTTAAGAAAGAAAGGATCTCTAAAAATGAAGTTAATGTTCTTCATTATTAGAATGTGTCAAGTGAAATTGTAGGAAGAATTGAAGGGCCAAATTATGTTATAAACAAAGAGAAACATAATGAATATCTTTTGTCCCATCCCTTTGTTGCAAAAAATCGCTTTATCAATCTTAGTTCTACTGGAAAGTATAGCTAACATTTCTATTTTCTAGTTATTTATTAAATGTGGATGGGAAGTTTTAGGTTATCCTATTTTTTTCCATTGAGTGCTTTGAAATTTTAGATAGATATAATATGTGATGATGTTATGTCATAATTATTACTTACTTACTTACTTACTTACAATTGATATTGCAAACGAGAAAATAAAACTTGTTTTATAACTAAATTGAAAATTGCAGAAAATACGATAATTGCAGAAATTAGATTAAGTTTATTTCTACTTGATTTGGAAACAGTTTCCCCAACAGCAACTTAGGTGTGATGTGATCATTGTTTTGTAATAGCTGATGTTTTTTAATATATAACCAAATTCACATCGTCTGCTCCATTTAATTTTCTATGGGCGTCTTGATAGAGCACGCACAGCGCGAACCACAGGGCTTTCGTTGGCTTAGCAATAAGCCGTTTGCCTGAAAACCTCGGCCGCGCCGTTTGTCGCGCGCGATACCGCGGTAATAACCGACTCTTACAGTGCCGCTCAAAGCTGAACGAGAACGTTTCGTTAAAACGATAAACGGATATAATCTCGTCAACTGCGCTGTGCAGTTCAACGTCCGGTAAATTATTAAATAAATTATCATTAAATTTATTATTTAAATTATTATTAGTTAAGTGTAACCCGACTCGCAAGCGCGGCCCGGCGGCTCGTGCATCTTTGCTCATGCTTTGACGAGATGATATCCGTCTACTGCGAGCCGCGCCGCGCGCAGGTGATCGGGGATCGGGAACACCTCGACAACTCATGCTGCTCTCTATCGTTTTGTTAAAACGGTTTTAGGTAAACAGATGTGATCTTGTCAATCAGCACATATCTTTTGTGTCGTCGTCTTTATAATTTTAAGCATGGATGATCAACTTGAGGTCGTGGCTTACATCGACGATCTAAATTCAAACAACTGACAGAGAGAAGCAATATAGTGCGTTTGAGCTTTTCGTAATTTCAATGCAATAAGCTAAATTCGTTCTTGGAAGTAATTGGTACTTATCTCTACCAGTTTTAACGGACGCGGAATCCTGCTAAAATTTTCACTGTGAGTTTGATGAATCATTATCTTGACGGCTAGCTGTGTTATTTTGATTTAAACTTTCACATTTGTGAAAAACTTTTTCTTTCATCACGGACTAAACCTTCAAAAATGCGTGATTCGGCTTTTGATATTCCAATTCTTCAGACATTTAACTGAAATTTGTTTTGTGGAACCATCCCTTACTTCTGTACTCAATAAGGTTAGTGTGAAATAATTTGAATTACTCTGGAGAACTCTAGGACCCTTAAAAGGCCCAGAAATACCGAAATTTTAACTTTTTTGATTTTAATAAATATTGGCACTAAAGTTCCTCCACCTAAGGGCAATCACCCCTGAAAGTGTTATGCAAAAATATCACTCACAGGGGCAGTTATCATACAAAACGTAATCAGATGTTTTTCCTCGAGCCCAAAAATGTCAAAATTTCAACTTTGTTCGATAAAAATTGGCATCAATGTTCCTTCACCTAAGGGCTATCGCCATTGAAAGTTTTATTCAAAAATCATATCATAAGGGCACTTAATTTAGTCTTAATAAACAAAATGACAAGTAAGCCAGGAGGAAGGCCTGGATCCAGGGGCTCAGATTTTTAGCTCAGATCATGGCTTAGATCTGCTAATCCACTGCTAACCTCAGGTAATCCGTGTCCCTAAATATTAAGCCACAATTAGAGCCGGCTTACCAATGGCTTACCAATTTAAACCAAGACTTAGCAAGCGGTACTTAAAAGCTGAGACGAACCATTATTATGAATACGATAAATATATACAGTGGCGTAACGTAGAAGGTCTTGCCAATATGGCGCCCCTCGGCGATGAAAATGCGCCCCTAATTGGCGCCCTGGAGTAAGGGCTTACCTGAAGCAATTTGTGAAAAAATGGCCGAAAAATCTAAATAAATAGTAAAGTTATTTAACCAAACACGTGATTTTGCTAGTCGCACAGTTAATCTTGCAAAATTGTCCCATATATTTATAACGATTTGGCCCCCCCTGATGACGGCGGCATCGTTGCGCCGCTGAATATATAGTTCTTTTTAGTTCTGATTTTCGCTGGATTTAATTACGAGCCATAAGTAGTATAAGTACAGCTCGGTTATGAATGACCCCTTATATCTTGTGTGTTCAATTTCTTGTAGAGTGCAAAATAAAGTTCCCATCTTGTGCACTCAAATTTTTAAGGACGGATATTTCAAATTACTGATTCATTTATTAGCAGGTTCCATGAAAAGTGCTCTTCATAAAAATATGATGAGTCAGGCATCACTTAAGAACAAAGTTGATTCTAGTTGCCTAGATGCTGAAGCATTAAGAAAATACAATTTGCAGAGAAAGACCTCAGGTAATTTAACACATTTATGAATTGTACGCCATGATACCAATTTGTGAACAACTTGTTGCCTTGATTTGTTCAAAAATGGTAATTTGAGTGTAATTAGGCTGGTTTTGCCTCCATGGGTTGGTGGTGGTATCTGACCTGCCTTTCTATGCAGAAGAATGGGGGTTCAATTCCCTGATCCGTCAATCCTAGAGCAGTTTGCTAAGGGCATTTGCCTGTGCAATCTTCTTCGGTCGACTAAGCGGAATAACCGGGAAAGCGTGATTGAGGGTAAGATGAGGAGGGTCTCTGTTAAAAGGTCTAGAATCTTACAGGAGCCCCTTCAGTATAACTGTATAAGCCTGGGTGCAGGTGAAACAAATACAAATAAATACCTGATGATTTACTATAGTGTGGCAAGGCTTTTAGTTTTTCTTGCTTTCAAATAACAAAATATTTTCAGAGATTGAGCCTTTTAATGTGCAAAATCCGAAGATTGCTATTCCTCAAGACAGAATGATGAATACCATCCGACTATGCCACAGAAGCAGAAATAAATGTTTGTCAGCTGTAGATACCATGTCCATGGTAATTGTACTGCAACCTACTACATTCATTGATTGTCATTCATTGTGTTCAGTCATTTTCTATGGGTACTTTCCTCAACAACTGCTTATTATTGATTATTAGCTGTTTTGCAAAGCATGCTTGGTACCCAAAATACTATTTTACGACTATTTCTATACTATATCACTATTACTTAATTTGTACACCTGTTTTACATTTCTACTGTTATATTCAAGTTTGAACTATTTAAAGCCCTTTTTAGTTAACCACGAAATATGAGATTGACTACGAACAAAAAAGCACTGCTATCTTTAGTTTAGTAAACTTTGCTGTCAACATCTGTCCTTTCTGTTGCAAAAAACGTTAGTATCAATTTTGATGTTGAATGTTATACCTTTATTAATTTCCTTTCTAAATTTTGTTCATGGCATTATTAGTAAGAATTTCTTTGACCACCAGTACTCTAAAATTTTAACCAGGGTCAATGCAAATGGTAAATTTTTTGAAAAAATTTACCGGATCTCTTGGTCTAGGCTAATTGATCAAAAACCGTGTTTGCAAGAACTACACACACAATTTGTAATAGTCAGCTGTTTTACATCATATTCTGTTTGTTAATTTGGTGAGTCGGTTCATAATAAGGTATGATTTTTGTGGACCCATCACTCGTGGTACTATACTGAATGATGGCAAAATATGTAATCTTAAAATAATAATTGCATTTATCTTAACAGCAAAGTTTCAAGACAATTTGCGTCAATATTGCGTTGAAATTTTTCATTTCGGCAGAATTCAAGAAGGAAAAACCCGTTCTTATTCGCTGGAGCAACGGAATGTTGTACAAAGGATATGTCCTGTCTAAGCATGGAAGACTGTGCTATGTTGAGCTTGATAACTACAACACTGCTGTGTTGGATTGTAAGGTCAGTTTGGACTGATTGAATTCAATTGTCTCCCATCATCTAGATTTTATCATGTCATTTCTGCAATTCTGAAATCAGCCAGATCTAAACTGTTTAATTCCACATTTTCACTTATAATAAAACTGCTAAAACTTAAAGAGTTTCTGTGGCACAGGACGTATTTGATGAGTTTGAACACGAAGTCATGTGTACTGTCTGCATGAGCGGATTGTCAGAACCTCCCGACGAAATTGTTCTTTGTGACTGTTGTAATTCTGGTTTTCATCAGGCAAGTTGAAGCTTCCTGGCTGGAAGATTTGACGTTTCAACCAATGAATTTGTTTTCATAATTGCCTGAAGGTATCCAACTTACGTTACCTTGTTTATTATCTGAGTAACCAAGACTACTTTTTTGTCTTTTACAATAAAGTTCACTTCACTATCATCAACATTCAACAGTACTTATGAAATTTCATTCAGCCAGAAATCCATCCCCTAACTATTAAAACTCACTTCCAATCTCAGAACTGTCACAAACCAGTGATAACAGAAGACATCCTCTGTGAGGAGGAGGACTGGTTCTGTGCCCGGTGCGAGAAGTCAAAGCACTATCGGAAGCTCGAGAAGGACGAGGATTTGGAGGAACCAGGGTACACTCTGTCAACGTTGGCCTGCATGGCTCTTCTCTGTCTGGGTCCTTCGAAAAGATCAGACGTTCATTCCTGGATTGAGGTTTGTCAGAGGGGAACTTTATCTTTTCCTGTTCTTATCAAGTTAATAACGAGGTATATTCAGTGTATTATTGAGAACTATCAAAAAACTATTCATTGATAACGGTATTCGTGGGGAACTGCCGAAAACTTTAAACCCCATCTCTCGATATTTAATGGTCCTGCACTGCTTAATTGTTCACAGTTTTCAAATGCTCTCTTAAGCCACAAGGTCCACATGTCCGTTAAGATTGACCTCCCATAACAGAGTTAGAGCCGATTAATTAAGGATAATTTCAAAATACCTTCTCTATATAGGGGGGGAATCTGAAGTCTGAACAACGGTAGATCAAATCTAAACAAATCGATATTACTCGTCAACTGAGAAAATGTTTATTTGACTGTATTTGTAGATTTGCTAAGGTATTTTGCAGCAGTACACAAAAAGTTCTAAGTCCGGAAAATTATGAACTACATTTTTGAGAAATATTTCTAGGCCATGTTCAGAATTGTCCCCTTTATTTTGGAGGTGCCATAAGATATATTTTAAAAAGAATTTCGGGATTTTTCTTTGTCTGGGCCATTATTATAACAGTTTAGTTGGGCTAAATATTAAATATCGACCTTTTAGTCCAATGCTCAGAATCGCCCCGTGAAGAAACTGTGCATGGCAATTCTGAACAAAACCTTTCAAATTAACGGAGATTGTAGCTAAAAGCGCCAGAAAATAGTGCTATTTCTATCAACTATGGAGCTGTGCCCAATACAAAAACAACACTGAAATTTCATGATCTGCATGAAAAATTAGAAAAATTAACATGAAAAGACAACTGTAACAAGAATTGCGCCCGCTTAGTTAGGTCTCAGGCGGACGCTTTATATTTCCATCCTCATAGTGAGAAATATGTACATTAAACAAATCATTCGTGATTCGCATTTGATGTTTGATATGATAAAAATCGCATAAATATAAAGAACATACACCAGTGATTCAAAAGGAATACTTCTAATATTTTTCATCCTGCTCCCGGGGTGAGGTCGGTTATATCATCAAAATAATCATCAAAAAAAGTTATTTGGAACGCATATACCGTAA
>JH152800.1:374565-390110 GCA_000226015.1 Mnemiopsis leidyi | reverse complement strand
TATGATCGCGTTATTCTTTGTCATCAGACTGTTATATATACGAAATGTAAATGAGCAGCTCCTTATATCTTATGCTTCAAATTAATTTTTGAACATATTTTTGTATCTATCTTCGTGGCGATAGTGCTAGTGCTCTCTCCTAAAATGAATTGATTTGAATATCCCGTCTATTTTATGCTATTGCTATAGCCAGAACTTTCGACTTAAAGAATGTTCTTATTCAACTAGCTTACAACGTAATTTGCAACGTTATCCCAATGATAGCCAGATCCACAATATGCCCAATACTGGCCACTAGGTTCGTTCGACGTTAACAACTAAGCAAATATACAAAGAAGGAAATGCTTATCTGTTACCCCCTAGGCCCAATAACCACCTTCAGACCACAACTCCCCCGATAACACCTGGTCCCTGCCACGCTGATATTTACGGCTATTTCTGACCGGTAAAATTCTGTCGATTTCGCCATAAAGGATCTGATCTTTGATTGGTCAGCGACATCTAATCACTTGAGCGGGCAACATCTCTAAACAACCGTAGGCAGGGCTTTTAAATATGTTTGCTTTATTTGTTTCTTTGATCTCTAAAGTTCTTAATCAAAATGTATTGGTTTTGACTAGATGGATCAGATATAATCAGTAAATTCAGGATAAAGTTTCCATAAATTTCTAGTCATTTGAGCGATAATTAAGAACACTTTACAGACCAACCATTAAATAACTGTGATGTTCCCAATTAGGGATACCGAATCATCGAATATTCGATGATTCGATATATTCGATATTCGAAGTTCGAATATCGAATATCGAATCAGGCTAAAATATTCGACCATCGAACCGATTCGATGATTCGATATTCGATCGTGTCGAATATTCAAAGATTCGATCCCGATTCGATATTCGATATTCGATGATTCGATGATTCGATCGATCGAATCATCGAATCATCGAATATCGAATCGGGATCGAATCTTTGAATATTCGACACGATCGAATATCGAATCATCGAATCGGTTCGATGGTCGAATATTTTAGCCTGATTCGATATTCGATATTCGAACTTCGAATTATCGCTCAAATGACTAGAAATTTATGGAAACTTTATCCTGAATTTACTGATTATATCAATCTAGTCAAAACCAATACATTTTGATTAAGAACTTTAGAGATCAAAGAAACAAATAAAGCAAACATATTTAAAAGCCCTGCCTACGGTTGTTTAGAGATGTTGCCCGCTCAAGTGATTAGATGTCGCTGACCAATCAAAGATCAGATCCTTTATGGCGAAATCGACAGAATTTTACCGGTCAGAAATAGCCGTAAATATCAGCGTGGCAGGGACCAGGTGTTATCGGGGGAGTTGTGGTCTGAAGGTGGTTATTGGGCCTAGGCCCTAGCCTAGGGGGTAACAGATAAGCATTTCCTAGTGGCCAGTATTGGGCATATCGTGGATCTGGCTATCATTGGGATAACGTTGCAAATTACGTTGTAAGCTAGTTGAAATAAGAACATTCTTTAAGTCGAAAGTTCTGGCTATAGCAATAGCATAAGATAGACGGGATATTCAAATCAATCCATTTTAGGAGAGAGCACTAGCACTATCGCCACGAAGATAAATCGAAAAATATGTTCAAAAAATTAATTTGAAGCATAAGATATAAGGAGCTGCTCATTTACATTTCGTATATATAACAGTCTGATGACAAAGAATAACGCGATCATACAACCATCTAATCACAGACCACCTAAATCACAGGGACATGCAGGTGGTCATAAATACCATACTTAAATCTAGTAGAGAGATTAATAGTATTGAGTTTCCGAAAAGGTCGACATATGTGACACAATGGGAGATTTTAGAACGAAATTATAAATAAATAGATAAATAAATGTTAAAAATTTAATTAATCGCCATAAAGCTGAAATAGGATTTGAAACTTAAGTTAGTACCCAAATTAAATCCAAACTATCAAAGGTGATTCATAGGCGAAGTGCCGATATGATTAACTAATTGGCATGATAAGTTTTCTAAATTTTTCAAATGCTCGCTCAAATAGGAATGTTTTTAGCTTTTTCTTAAAAATTGGTAATATCAGTCCATGTTCTCATATTATAAGGCAAACTATTCCATACTGAAAGTGCAGCATAACAGAAACTTCTATCAGTTCTTTTATAATTAGGGATAGGTGGGACATGAAGTAAAAAGTAATCATTCTCATTTCGCAATGATTTAAGAGACTGGTCTTTAACTTTGATACAGTTCTTTAAATAAGTTGGAGCAATGTTGTTCATGCATTTAAAGGTCATGAGCGCAATCTTAAAGTCTATTGTTGTTTAACATGTAGAAAGTGAGCTTCTTTGAGGAAGGGTTTCAGGCTCTCCCATTTCCCTACTCTTTTACCAAACAAGAAGCGCACACTTGAGTTCTCTACTTTCTGAAGTCTTTTTATTTGATAATCTGGTAGTCCATACAACAGTCCATTACAGTAGTCCAATTTTGAGAACACTAAACAATGTATGGGCTGTTTCCTTAAGTCTTATGATCTTCATGTAAGGTGCAAGAATCCGATGGCGACCAAAAGTCTACAGTACTAAGACATTGTGAAAACTGAAGGGGTCTGGTATAACCAATCCTATGCAATATATCAATAACTCACTCAACGAACTTGGTGTGAATTTTTGAATTGATGTCATAATCTTATTACCTGAAATACTGTCCGTCGATTTGTAGCATCGGGCGTTTTGATGGCTCTACACTAAAACACCAGTTGTCTAGCACTGTGCTAATTCCTAGAGCACGACTGCAAAAAAGTTTTTTGGCGGTAGAATTCCTACTTAAATTAAAAATCGTTCTTACCGAATTTTTGACGAACGAAATTCAAATTTAATGTCTATGCGATATCAAAGTTTTAATTAATGTTTTGGTTGTAACTATCGCTTTCGTTTCATGATGAATAGGACTAGAGTTGTCACGTACATCTTGTAGGAATTGAAACGCGAGATTACCGTAATATTTCAATCATTTTATCAATGACCATGTTCACACTGAAGTTTTATTAGTGGAAAGGTTTGTTGCTCTTCTAACTAATTAATCCTCAGTGTAAACATGGTCATTGATAAAATGATTGAAATATTACGGTAATCTCGCGTTTCACTTGCTACAAGATGTTCGTGCCAACTCTATTAGTCCTATTCATTATAAAACTGACGAAGAAGTCCCTATTTTACACACCAAAAAGGAGAATCTAATGCGGTTTTCTGATAGAAACTTACGTTTTTTAGTTCAAAAATGATGTTTTGGTTAGAAACTGATGTCTTCTAGAAAAGTTGATATTCAGTCTACATTTCGATACGATTTTCGGCCAGTAACAGATATTTTGTTTAGAAATTTACGCTTCAGTCAAGAAATGGATGGTCACAGAAAAATCGCCACCAATCGAAAAATACTGTTGGCCGGAAATTTCTGAAGTCGTCCTAACAGTAAACAACTTTTTTAAGCACATATAATAAAGAGGTAAGTTATAGGCTGCACAAAGATAAAAAATGTTAAACACCCAGAAGTAAAAGGTAAAAGGAAGGGTCAACATGAGGGCTTTACCTGTGGGCCGAAGAAGTTTTCGTTTGCTTAGTTTTGTAGCCCTACCCGGGCTGGCAGGTAATTGGCCTTAAATTTAATCATACAGATTTATTGAAATAAAGTAATAATTTACAAAAATGAAAGGATCTCAATATCATAACTACAAAAAGAGAATCCCCAGTCGGGCACAGGCGGGGAGTTGGTGTCTCTACGTACTGGACCTTGGTTCGTCGTCGCACATGGCATGGCAGTACTCTGGAACCCCTCAAGTTTACTGCCGATCGAGTACTTCATACTTTCATACTTCAATTTATGGTATATGAATTATAAAGTTTCATAGGTATGTATTGCAATTCGCAAGACCGTTGAAATAATACAATACGTATTCGCAGTAGACAATGATCATGAATAGGTTATTATTACATCATACTAACAACTAATACAATTTGATAACTTCAACTTTAACAGCAATCAGCGATTAATTATTTAAATGTGTTTACTTAGCGTAACAAGTAAATCAAAGGAATTTGAAAATTAAAATTTGTCTCAAATTTGTCGAGATAAATTCTTCGAAATATCAGCAATATGAGTTTTGATCTCATCTTAATGTGGTGTACCAGACACAACGTTTAAAGTTATTTGCTATTTAGTAAACAACAAGGTAACTAAAAGGGGTCATTACCCGAAAGTTAAACAGCGATCAGCTTCATTGTCGGGTATGACGTGTCCACTTTAGCCAATTAAATCGGAAAAATTTCATTGAATAATTCTGCAAGTTATTAAAATCATTGATCAAACAAGAACTATTTGAATGACTAGAATTGATTAAACTGATTGTTTAAAGATAATTAGAATGCTATCAAAGTTACTAAAAAGATAATCTATCTTTAAGAGGTGACTTAAATGTTAATCATACCAGTTTATACCGAACAATAATACCAATTAATAAGGGAGTCAAGTTCATGACTTCAAAATCTGATATTAATGGTTTGGTGGTTGATATTTTAAACTCAAATTTATTGTCAAACATAATATTTAGCAAGCAGTGACATTGGTAAGGACACTTTGAGTTTGACTTATGGCAGTTTGACCTTCCGAACGTTCCTGAAGACTGATCCCCTCGGCTCTGTAGGATTCGCAATTTGACAGTGTGGTCCTCCAAGTGTCGATACTCCGACAGACTCTCACAGCTGACCTCGTGAAGTACTGATCGTATAGCAGTGGGTTTATAACCGAGTTTATGGGTAGAACAACTATGGAAAAGAAAGAATAATATGGGGTTGCATTTATAGTTTGTGTGTAGTGGAGAATGCAGATAAGGATAAAGGGAGTCCAGCAGAAGAAGTCAGATATGATTATGAGACTGATTTTCTTTTGGAGTGCACCGAACCTCCGAGAGACGCCAACTTTTGCTGCTGATCTTTGGGACAGTAGGTGAACAGAAAAGTAAGACAATGCCACAATCACCATACAGACAAAATTGAACACAAGAACGGCCCAAGAGTAGGATTTTTGTGGATCTTTTGGATCGACAAAGTACTTGAAGATGCATGATCCACTACTTCCGTAGAACCCCAAAGTGCTGAAATCCAACGTTTTCTTTCCTTCAATAGGGCTCGGGAACATCTCCTTAAAGAGACTCTTTAAAGCATGGACGTCGGTCATGTTCTCGGAAGTCAGACGTCCAGGGAACACAAGATTTAGCAACTTCGCGTAGTCCTCATTCTTCTTAGGGCCGGGGTACAATCTTCCGAGCTCTTGAACGTAGTATCCGTTGTAGAAGTATTCATCTCTCAAGAAGGGATTTGTCGGCAAGACAGCTATCAGGAAAGAAACCAGGGTCACAAAACTCGCCAGCATCACCACCTGCAAAAGGAAGAACCTGTTGACCCCTCTAGAAGGCCCTATTTGCCTCATCGCCACTGCTCTGTACAAACTGACTGCCGTTATAGCCCCTACTGACAGCTGGGATCCGAATGTCGAGATCACCCCGTAGAATTCACACCTAGACGAGGTCAACCACTCGTTTTCTTTCTCACAGAAGTTGTTGTTGATTATTACATTTTCGATGCTAATCAGAATCATGTACAGACCCAGGAGAAAGTCACCGAAGGCTACTAGTGAGATAAGGATTGTGACCGTCAGCTTTATCTTCCCTAAATCAGTTTTGGTGGACAATTTCCTTCCATTGCGTATGAGCACTATCATATTCAACAAAATTGCAGGAACTCCAAAGAGCCAGGCAAAAATTTGAAGATAAACTGAGGAGATCAATCTCTTTTCATTTTGTTTTGGACACTCCTCACTACACTCGTCTTTAGAATTAGAGCAGTCAACGACACCATCACACCATTGAGAAGCAAGAATGATTTCCCCCGCTTTGTCATCACATGAAAAGTGGTTTTTACAATGTTTTTCATCCGAGTTGTCCCCACAATTGTCAATTAAGTCACAAACTTCACTGTAGTCCACGCATCTGCCATTTCCACATGAAAATAGTTCTCTGTTGACAAATGCCGGTCCTTCTGCACTTGGGTATTGTTTCACAAAAGTTAGCTTGTTCTCCTTCGTTAGTGTCAGGGTCCTGTCTATCTCAGCGCATGAGGTAGATTGGTCAACTTCAAAAAGGTCGAGTGGACATGTGACGTCGTCTTCTAAACACAAGCCTAGACACGCTGCATACACATAATTTTCTCCAAAATTATATTTACATTCAACACTTCTAGTCCTTGGAGCAATTATTTTTATCGGTATGGTGCCATATGACTCCTCCAAGATATACTCCTTGCATGCTGCCTCGCTTGCTAATCCAGGGAGGCAGGGTGCTACGTACTTGTATAGTTCATTTTCACCACTTTTTGATACAGCTTTTACAGTCATGTTGTCTTTGTTCCGTGCAACCTTACACAACGTCTCCATTTTGTTCTCTGAGCTTGATGGTAGGGCGCAATCGTTATTTTCGTGACCATCGCACATTGTTGAAATATTCACTAACTTATTTGCATAGTTACAGTATAAAACTCGTTCACAATTATGTTCCTGACTTTTGTTTGTTAGATGCGGTTTTGTTTGGTTCTCTCCGATCCGGTAATGACATATTTTCCAAAAATCTGAATTTTCATCTTCTCCGTTTTCACAATCGTTAATGCCATCTAACACCCAATCTTTTAGCAACGGAAGCTCAGTAGGTTGAACAACCTTCCCAGATCTTAATGATTCCGTTTCATCAGATTTATTCCTTACCTTGCGCACACATTTGAAATCAGTTTCAAGTTCAGCACAATTTTCCTCATCTTGTCCATGTGCACAGTTCGGATCTCCATCACATCGAAAATGGCGATGGAGAGGGCAGTTGGCTTCTGGGTTTTCACACTTATTGTTGAAATTGTCGGTACATAGATCATACAGCTCATCCTTGCAAAGCACGCGGTCTGTAAGGTTAATATTGTATTTCATATCTATATCTGGATCGTAATGTTCGCATTCATACCATATATCACTGTTTGTGCAGTTTATTTGGTCTTTGCCGTCACTGCAAACGGACATGTCATTCAGGTTATCGTAAGGTCCACATCTCTGTGACTCAAACAGTTCTCGTGTTCTCTTTGGATGATTGCTTTGATGCTCATGCTCCCAGTTCTTAGTCTCACAAGTTGATGAGGTGCCTTGACAATTAGTTGCATTCCAGTCGGCTTTATCTGCACAAAAGCTTGAAATCCCACTGTCGTCTGCAAAAGTGTGGTTGTAACACAACAGTCCCGGAGGAACCCAAATTTGCGAATATTGATGTTGCATCCAAATCTCATATGGTTCACATGTCAATCCATATGAATGGTTACAGTGAATTTCGTCTAATCCATGGGGACAGTCTATCACTCCATCACACACCTTATCCTTTTCAACCATTTTCTGTGTGCTACCATTAGGATTGCAGAGCTGGTTGCTACTCATGTCGCACAATCCCAGGTTGATGTGACCGTTCTGACACTTGTACATCTCGTCCTGGTTGCAATGATGGTCTTCTAAAACTTTGTGTCCAGCTATCGGCAGAAGTTCATTACCGCTGGATGACTTCTTGGTAAGACACATGTAATATGAGCACAGTGGATCATGTGTTGCGTTGTACTTAAAGTGCCATGACCCAAATCCCATATTGTCTGGAACCAGGCCACAGACTTGGTAGAATCTGCTGTCGTCACTGCAGAGATGATCAAAACTCACCTTTTCTGTACTTTGGATTAAGCCAGTCATGCTGTATGTTTCAGGACTTTTCCAGCATCTATACTGTGTTCCATCAGACGTATACTTCACCAGCTTTAAAAACCTAGGCTCCTTACGTTTGTCATTCGTGGAGTTATTGTAGCGCACTGCTTTAACTTCAAAACCATCATAGCTACCACTCCCTGAAGAATTGTTAATCTTTAGAGAACGAAATTGATGAATGTGCCTTTTTATGCGACCAATTAATATATTTCTAAGCCATATTATTTGATCTACAGAAAATACAACTTACTCAAATTAACTACTAATGAATATCGGGTTTTTTGATTTTGTCTTGTTGAAATTGTAGTAATAATGATATTGACTAGTTAGGTTATATAATAGGTGCAGAACTATGTGATGCACGGAGAAACATACCGATAGAAGCTGCGAAGATCAAGATGAGATTGAAGGACAGAGCTAACCATCCGTATCTCACTAGTGTCATCCTAAATTGGAGATAAATTTACTTTTCAAAGTTTATTATCGATATAATAAGATGTCGTTCTGAAATAGAGGAATAACTAAGTCCCATGAATTCATTAGGTAAATTAAAAGAAATAGTGAAAAAACTTTAAAGTTTAAATATTGCAAAATAAATCAGCAACGTCAAGAACCTATAATGAATGTGTGATAAAAATCCATTAATGATTTTCTGTGAGGTTCGATACACTCCAAATTGAAATGCTTTATCCGATTCATGAAGCATGGATATTGGATTCATTTTTTCGGGTACTTAGCTTTTCAGTGACAGAATTTTGTTTAACATTGCTCGAACATTGGAGCCGACGCAGGTTAAGTATGATCGCCCAAAATGCAGTCAGTAGCAAAATACACTCCTCTTTTCATTTATTTCAGTTTTTTGAAGTTAAAAGTTAAAAGAGATTTAAGATCGGTTCTATTTTTATGACTGAGTGGCACAGAGCTTAGGGCATTGTACTTCCATTCCAAAAGTCCCGGGTTCAAATCTCTGTGTTGCCCAGTCACGTGTTGAGCATCTTTAACGGTCGGCTAAGGACTCCGTTGAGTCTATGCAGCCCTAAGGTCGACTCAATAAAATGAACGGGAAACCGTGATTGATGGTTAAATGAGCAGCCGGCGCCTCGCTCGGGCAAGTAAAATCTATCTTAAAGGTCTCTGGCCTTATAAGATCCGTCGGCTCCTAATTGGCAGGTTACATTGTTAAGTCGTAACCACATGGCTGTAGGATACACCGAAGTTAAACAAGTGTTAGATTTGAAAACATGAAATCATAGTGTTTGACTCAAAACCTAAATCTGGCGCTTTTCCTTCGTGACATTTCTTTAAATGCACGGCTAAACTTTCTCCTTCAGGACTTTAAAAAAGGTTGTTCAGAACTGCTTAAATACATTGAACTACTATTGACTTTCGTCTTTCGATAGTTAGGATATTTTGAGACAAATTGAGTTTAAAGCCCAATTTTTTTCCAAACCGAAAATGTCTGATAAGATTTTCAGTTTTCAGACATATCAAAGTTATCTGTGTGTCGCAGTGGGTCGAGGCGGTTTCAGTATAACGTTAAAAAATCCCACTTCGACGGGTATTTACTGCCATTCGCTCAGTTTTCTTACATTATTTGGACAACGAACGTCACAAACAATATGCCCTCTGACTTACTATTTTACTCCCTCCAGCAGTGGGTATACTTTGATTATAATCGTTAATATGTGGGCATGAAGATAAGCATATACCCGTACGGTTTGGTTCCATAAATGTTAGAAATCAGTCGAATAATTTTCGAGTGCAGTAATTCTAGATGATTGGCGAATGGAATTGACTATGGCTGGAAATTACAATGCATAGTACTATGCATATACCTTACTCGGGATTATTACAGTCGGTTTATTAACGTCCGGGAAAAATAAAAAACTGGAAAAATATAGCGAAATTGTCAAAACCCGCCACATTATTCCGGTCGGAATTTTACCACTGCCAAACCTTTCAATTTTAAAATTGCAGAAAATACAAAAATTACAGAAATTTAGTTTCTGAACACTGCCTTTCATTTTTTCTTGACTTGGGTTTTTCTTGACTTGGGTTCGACCATTTCACTGCATATTTTATAATCTTAGTGGTATGTATCGATCAATAAGCTATTTTTACTTGAACTCTATTTCATAAAAACTGGCTGGTATCCAAGACGTTGAAAAAGCGAAGAAGTTTGCATATGCACGATTGGCATTTAATCGGTATTTTTTATGGGCTGGTGGTGTAGTGGTTTCCTTCTCGGCTCCCACGCAGGAGGTCGGGGGTTCAAATCCCGTATCCGCCAGTCCTAGAGAAGTGCGCTAAGGGCATTTGCCTATGCAACCTTCTTCGGTCGACTCAGCCGAATGATCGGGAAACCGTGATTGAGGGTTAAATGAGTAGCTGCCCATTGCAGCGAAGTCTCGGGCGATAAAAGTATGGTACACACTACCTTAACCGTCACTGGCGTGTATGTATAATTGTACATTCGGCCTCCTGTAATTGGCCGTTACACTTGTGTAACATGTGGCTGTTGGAGTGTCCGAATTAAAATAAGTATGAGATAAAAAAAATTTCTAGATAAAACAAGAATTGCGCCTATAATGCATAGTCTCAGTCGGGCGCTACATTTCCATCTTCTTTTGAACATTTAAATATAGCGAAATTATTTATAAAAATTAAGGTCAAAAGTGGACCCCAGAACGTCAAAAAACTCAAAAAATTTTAAACACTTCTTAACTGAATTTTTGCTTCACGAATCAGTCTATGATCAAGCTTGCAACGCGTTTGAAATTTCACTATTGTTTACCAGCATCCACTTGCAGTATACTTAGCTGTAAGCTCCCAGTAATATCCGGCTCTTACAGCTATTGCCTTTTCTAGGAGATATAAATTTGTAACAAAGTAAAAGTTGCGATAGAAGCACGTTAAATTATCTTCAAACCATAAATAAGTCAGATGAGAATTGGAGTTGACATAATAATTCGGTGTTATGTTTTGAAAGTGATATCTACGCCGCACAAAGACAATATTCTCACAAAATTTTGTAAGGGTAAAATAACTTTGTGGACGTTAACGTGGTAACTGTGCGCTTTGTGACAGCGGATCACAGTGGCCACCGCCGTGGATATTTGTCGTCAAATATCCACGAAATTAAAATCGGACGGGTTTTGAAGACGCTGATTTTATGATCGCCTAAATCAATAATTTGGATGCAATAATCCTACCTCCACTGCATTAAGGTGTGACAGGATTATAAATTGGGCACATGGCTTACTTCCAGTGCAAAAGTCGGTGCGAAAATGTTCCTGAAATACTGCGATTGGGCTGGGTTGCTTTTATGCTTCGCAAAAAAGCACGAAGATGAAAAAAATTCAAGGCCTATTATCAGTAATATTCTTCGAAATCAGTCTGGTTATCAACCATTGATCAAAAATGTTTAAAGTTTTGTCGGTCAACTATTCACGAATTATTTCAAACAGAATGAGAGATATAAACTCTGGCTTTATCCAAGAAGCTTGCCGCTTTCACCGTTGAAAATCTTCCCGTAGGTTCCACTGATGGAGTAACACTAGCGGACAGAATAAACCTATTTATGAGCGACGAAACCGTGGACAATTGAATCGTTGAGGTTTAAGGAATTTAGAAAAATATTTTCCTAAATCCATTGACAAAATGTAGATAGCAGATCAATTTATCAGTACTTTACTCCAAACATGACATCAACTATACGGCCCTTAAACTAATAAAATATATTCAATGAATAAATCGTTGAATTGTACCAAGAAAAACATACATGATGCGTTTCAGCGAAATATTGTATGCTAACTTTAAAGCGTGAACAAAAGCTCCCATTGACCCATTCTTAAAACTCTAGTATCTTCTGTCAACGGTCAGCCCTACCAAGGTATTTAAACCTAATCCTCTGTGAAACCAACTGACAAAGGTCTATTCTGTAACTTTGCTAGCTTCGTCCCTAGTAAATACAAAGGAAACCTGGTCGGAACCTTAACATACAGAGATTACAAGATGGCCAGCAACTGCAACATGTTCGACGTTGACATGCTGAGAATACGTAGAAAGTTCAAGAAAACTGGATTCTGGACCTTTTCTGTTAACTGTGTCGAAATTGCCTTTAACGGATTAAGGACCATTTTCTAGCGTTAAAAAACATCGACACGATATACTCGAGTCCACAAATTTTTGATTCGTCTTCGAATTAAACCCTAATCCAGCTAATGATATGTATACATAGTTATAGTTGTTAATTGAAAATCAAAAACATAAATTTAGTTGATGGTGATGAATTGAATTGTTTTTTGTTGTTTGAAATGCAAAAGTGTTTGACTCGGTTTTGTTAGTATTTAATTAATATTGGTGTCAAATTGGCTTAAGATTTGACATCTTCAAAATTGCAATTTGGCAAAATTAGAAATAATTTGGCAAATTACCAATTTCCGAATAACGATTCGCGAAAGAATTACACAACTAGGGTTGGAAGACAACTTAACGTTCTCTGCAACACCTACTTCAATCAGCTGAAGTTGTCCATGAACAGTGAACAGAAATAGATACGATCGGACTTTCTGGAAGTGCAACAAGTATATTCGCTTTACATATAAACTTCCCATTTCCAAGAATCGTTTAATCACTGACTGGGCCTTCAAGAGCATAGGCATCTCGACTAAACTGCAATAATGGAGTAATAGTTCACAAAGTACCCCTTTTGAAAGTATAGCTCTCCTATTGCATAGCGGAGGTTGCGGGGCGGTCGTTTTGCCAGAGTTTTAGTAACTGAACAATTGAAGACACTTTTAACAAACTCTTAAGAGGCTTGAAAGATGCCGATGAATTGCAACCCCCTGTATCATTTATAGGTTTGGGCGGGGAAAGTATACAGTATTTAACATTAGATTTTGAGTCTCCGATTGACTGATTCAATTCAATTAATGGATCCTGCCAGGTAGCCAAGTGATCGCGAATGTTCTTGGAATGCGATTAAGGTATGTGGCTAATCCGCAAACCTTGCTCACCCGAGACCCCTTACTTTACCGTTATATAAGTATATAGATCACGCGTTAAGACACATTACCAACTCAATAAGTCAAATGTAGTGAACAATGGTGAGTGACTTTCCATGTTGTTTTAATCGGGTCCTGATGGAACGTGCTATATTGCGCAAAATAAAAACAGACGATATTTCCTCGATAATATATTATAACAGCGATTTATTTATTTTTATGTAGCAATATGAGAACTTAATGATATCATATATGAACTTTGATGGGCTAAATGTCATTAATAATGGCGGTACAAGTGCACACAAGCAGAAAGGTACTACAAAACTGATGAGCCCCTCAATGAGGTGCGGATTTTGACCCGTTTTACTCGAAAAAAAAAGAACTTACGTTTTAAAGTTATGTGCAGCTGCGGTATAACTGCTCGTTTATTGCATTTTGAGCCTCTTAAGGTGGTCGGAATTCGAACGCTAGCTTTTTGTTTTGACAAATCAATGTTTAAAGATTAAATATGGACTCGAAGTAGCCGAAATGCAGGTGACAATAGAAAACCAAGACAAGATCAACATGATGTGTTAAGGTCACGGTATTTTAACGTTTAAATAACCTTCCGTTCTTTGATCTCAGATTTAATTTTCGCCAAACTGGTATACTATATGCCCTTGGGACGTTAGGTATATGTGATAATGTTTCATGAGGTACAAAAGTGATATATTGCTAAATTTGTCCCAGGGAGTTTTATCTAAACTGGTTTAAAAACAGCGTGAGAGCAGTTTTAAAATTAAAAATTACAATAAGTCTGGAAAGTACATGCGTGTATTTAAACCAGACATTTTCAGACAGTCTAAACTAAGTAGTGTCTGGCATTATAACAGATTATACTCTCGCACTCTATCAGGCCTTGCAAACGCCCTTACTTCGTTCGTGCGTTGTCAAGCAAGTCCTCCAGAGAACTAGAGTTTCATTGTGTTATAATTTCGCCGGGATGCTAACGTACTAGAAAAGTCGCAGAATCGTTCTGGTATGCTAAATCTTCTGGGTGGCTAAGCGTGATACCTATTAAGTTGATATCATCAGTGTTAATGGACTTACTCGCAAGTAACCGTAGTGGCATGTTTTTCACAAAAAAATGTAAAGTGATTTTCTAAGTACCATCCACGAATTAGCATTCTTGGTAGGTTCAATTATCAAAAGAAAAATGATGTTACCCTGTTGGTAAACTTAAACTTGTTAATATATTAGGATTTTTGAACTTCAAGTGTTTCAGCAAAAATTTGGGTCAATATATTCAGCTCGTTAAATGTCACCAATTATCGGGAATGAAAGAGCGTCGTTCAGAAAACTTTTCCTATTTCAAATGGTGCATGATTACCTTCACATAATGATGGTCACTGTTTTCCATGCGCACTGATATGTATATGATATATGTATATATATGTATATATATTCTTTTCAAAGAATTCCGGCCAGTATAATCGGTGATACCTATCGAGTATCGGCGCATCCTGTTCTTAATACATCCTGTTCTTAATACTTTTTACTGGACCTCTCGGGGGGAAGGGAGAAGGCCCGGTAAATCGAGGGACACGGTAAATAGAGGTACGGTAAATCGACGTTTTACTGTACTTAAATACAAAGCCAAGTAATAAAGCCAATATCAGACTTTATATCCTGCTTTTAGTACCTCGCACGAGCCGAAGCTTTTTAAAATACAAAATGGTTAGCCGGGATAGCAGACCAACTGATCCTAACTCAGGTAGTCAGTAGGTATCCAATCGTCATTGCCTATTGCTTACAAGCACCAAAAGGTCCACCTTCATTTTCAAGTGATAATGTGACCGAGTTGAATGAGCTTGATAACAAAATCATGTTGTGGAGGATCAGGTATGCTTAGTCAGTATCCATAATATTACAAACCCTCTGACCATTATTGCACCCAAGCTTACAGCAATGATTCAACAAGCAACGTACAAACACAGAAACACACCAAATGGAAATGAGGCACATTAGCTAGCTCAGAAAGAGATCGACACAATTTATAATGTTGCAGCTTGCCCAGATTTAAAAGGGAAGCGCTGTTCGCTATCGCTACCTCGTTTCAATATTTTAAACTTATTTTTGGATTCGCCATGAATTAATTTCCCTCACTGTCTTAAAATGTCTAAGCTTGTAGGATTGTCCACATTCTTTTTCTTTTTCATGCACCCGGGCTAAAATTTGACGAAAAAGCGATCGGGAATTGTCTCAGGGGCCAAAAGTTACCAGGTGAAATGGCTTTTCTGGGGTGGTTGCCTCCACCCTAAAAAACTCTTTAAAAGTCATCATAGTTTTAATCTCTTTAAAACAATATCGAGTCGAATCAATGAAGCTTAAGCTGTGTGTTATTCATTTACTATCAGTCGCAAAACGCAAAGCGTGCCTCCAGCCAGAAAAGACACGTGGTTTACAGATTCCTTGTAATTTCAAGTTAAAAATTTCCATTTTTCGACTTCGAAACTATAAAATTCGGATTCCTCGTCAAATTTTACGACAAAATACTTGTCTAACTTTTCTCCTATTTCAAAGTCGGAAATTTCCATTTTTTAACCTTATAAGGGGTCACTTAAGGGGTCACGTGACCATTTTTTTGGATTCGAAACTATTAAATTCGGATTCCTCGTCAAATTTTACGTCAAAATACTGGTCTAACTTTTCTCCTATTTC
>JH152800.1:363502-373913 GCA_000226015.1 Mnemiopsis leidyi | reverse complement strand
TTTTTTTTGTAACCCTGACTAAAATTTGACGAAAAATCGATTGCGAATTGTCTCGAGGTTCAAAAATTTTTGGTTAAGTGTCTTTTCTGGGGTGGTTGCCAGCACCCTAATACCAGAGTTCTTAGTTATACATACTAACTCTAATCAATCAAAATTTTATAAGATCTACGGATAAAAAATCTTGCGCACAAGCTACCTATTCTCAATATGACATTTCTCAAATCTCAGGGTCAAGAATCTAAGGGTTGTCACAAAGCACATTTGCCAATGAGCGATCTACGGCACTTTTATTTCGGTTGCTGCGAATCTTCAAACAGAACATAATTTTCAGGATCACCTGGAGTCACCTGACCTATATTTTGCGAAATGTCAAAAAGTGAGACTAATGAATGACAATATAGGTATTTATCGAGTTTTCTACTAGTAATTAAATGTATAAGAAGGGTCCAGGATCGCCGACATAGAGATGTCCATTTTTCAGATTCAGACCCAGAGACAAACGATTTGTTCGAACATGCTTTTCAAGAAAGAATTCGATGCATCACTAAGAGAATAAATGCACAAAAAATTATCATAGTCCGGGTCGAGCTTCATCTTGGAGCCAAGAAAGTTTATAGAAAACGAGTAACCAGAAAAATACCCAAAAACGCCAATCCTAAACATTAAAATAATTCAAACATGTATTGTGGTATACGTACCACCCACCATCCCATTAACATTTGATATTAGGGTTTTTTAGGGCCTCTAAGGCCCTAAAAACGTTTCGAGGTAAAATTGGACCCATAAAATAAGTTTCACTTTAAGCTTAAAGAAAAGTTAGAGCATCATTTAGAGAGTTAGAGGAAGCCTTCAAATCCGACTGTGGCAGTCTTGAAGCCAAAAATCTTATTCGACCACCTTACAGCCATGTCTTGCCCAAAATGGAAATTTTTGAATTAAAGGTTAAAAGGTTAAAAGATAAGTGAGACTTGGAATTCGTCATAAAATTCGATGGTGAACCAGATGGTAGAAGTCACGAAGCTCAAAACCTAATTTGGACCCCTTCACTGGCCTTTTTTGTCCAAATATAAATGTTATCAATGTTGAAGTAAAATTTAATGGTGAATCCGATAGTGTCAGCTCCGAGGCTTAATTAATCTTTGCAACTGCACAGAAAAAAGATGCTGATAGCCCCCTGTATTTTTGGCTTCAAGCATGCTTTGCAGTTTGTGACTGATAGTGATAAGAAATGAATAAGATTGTTTAATTAAGAGAGAACAATTCTACAACACATACATAGCAATTTCAAAATTTCAAAAAGATCTGTGCATATCTTTACACATAATCAAAATATGCAATTCTGCTTTAATCTTCCTGCCTCCGAGTGCTAAGGCCACAACTCTCTCTCTCTTTAGTCTATCCGATGATGAATAAAAAGGATCCAGTTATAATTTTAATTACCAACGAACTATAATACTCCAGATATGGGCAAAACGCATAATGAGTATTTTACTTGAACGTTAATTGGAAATAAAGCTTGACTAGTGCTTACCTTTCAAACGCATCATGTTAAACTTCAGAGCACATAGGTTACACACAGAGAAGTTTCAACAGAAGAAAGTTCATCCAATTCTAACGTTTAAAATGATTTCATTTTTCATTTTCTACCTTTTTTGTCCAATAAGCTGCCGGAGTGCGATTTTCATGAGGCTCGATTTCAGAATTGAACAATTTGCCACGAAATCATATGATGTTGATCTGTGTTTGTCAAGTCGTCAAAGCTTATATTATACCAATTTCGAATAATCTTATCTCTACAAGACTGTGTGTTGTATACTATGGACTCTTTGGTATTCATTATAGTTTAAAGTTTTTATATTAAAACGATATCAAGACGAATTACTTTGGAGCTTAAGCCGTTTGCCATCATTTTCTATAGGTACCAGTTATCGTTGCAAGGAGGTCAAAATTGTACTAGATCTGTTTAATTAGAATTGTTTAAGTTTTACGGATAAAAAATCTTGCACACAAGCTATTACTTGTTGCTTACTTATTGCTTGAAAATGTCTGGGTCAAGAAGCTAGGATCAGAGTCGTGACACAGCACATTTGCCAATGAGTGATGTACGGCACATTTATTTCGGTTGCTGCATTCTTCAAACGGCTGCGCATGATTTTCAAGGACACCTGGAGCCACACGGTAGATTTTGCGAAATGCCAAAAAGTGAGACTAACGAACGACAATATAGGTATTTATCAGGCTTTCTAATCGTGATTAAATGTATTAGAAGGGTCCAGGATTGCCGAAATTTTGATGTCCTTTTTCAGACTTAGCCCAAGAGCTATCATATTTTTTCGAACATGCTTTTTACTAAGAAAAAAATGCATTGAAAAATTATCATATGGTGGCGCCGGGTCGAGCTTCCTCTTGGAGCCAAGAAGATTTATAAGAAACGAGTAACCAGGAAGACACCCAAAAACTTCTATTTAAATTAGGGCTAGAATGTACAATTAGTAAACGAATAGGAGTGTGCTATCGGAAATTATTTCACGAGTGCCGTAGGTACGAGTGTTAAATAATTTCCGATCAGCACACGACTAATGGATTTACTAATTGTATTATCAACCGACTTAAATAACTAAAATACTAACAGGATTAAGAACAGCTTTCCCCTTCTTTTAAGTTATCGGCTTTTAAATACCGTTGCACCAATATGCCGTGTTGCAAGTTATGCACTCTATATCCAACCCGAAATAGGTTTAATAAAAATATCCGTTTAGCTAATCAATTTTAATTGATTGTTGATTTTATGAAGGAGCATATGTTTTGCAGCTAAGCCGTGCGAGTGTGACAATTGCGCGCAAATCGCCATAGCAACATACCACGTCAAAAAAGTGCTTATTTTACACGTATGTATAGGAGTGTGCTATCGGAATTTAGTCAATGGTACTTGGTAACACGGGAGGTTTATAATATAAATTAAACCAAGAATTCGACGTGAAATTCGACGAATCCTCTTACTTTTATTTATTCTAAAAGTCTAAATTCGTGCCTAGATTTACCTATTCCCTTGAAACGAATTATAACTAGCAATTTAATAACGGTTTAATTTCGGGCGCCAGCATAGAGCTGCTTTTGATAGATGGTATGTTATCCCAAACTCTCAAATTTCAAACCTCGTCTATCAATTTTTATTTGTTTTACGGCGGTGGAATACTCTCACCTGGCAGTTGGTATTGATCGGCCTCCAAAAGTCATATTCGTAAATTCTATGAATTAGTCACACTTCCCCAGAGGCCAGGAAAACTATATTTTATATTAAAGATCATGAACAAAGAGACAAAAATCAGTTAAATAGTACAACAGGTTTACTGGTTAATTGTCGTCTGAGTTAATTTGCTGCGTGAAGTTTCAGCCAAGGTGTCGTTTAAACATAACTATTTCAATCAGGTACTCAACTCGATCCACAAAATTTTCTAGGTGAAACTGCTCTTCGTCACCTATTCTGATACTAACAAATTTTTTGTATGCTGCTCCTTAATGGATATGGAAATACCTTGAGGCATTCAAAGGTTTCTGACAAGATACCTTCATGAAATTGACTGGGGCTTTTCTGGTTCCTAAATCCTAATAGAGCACTATCAGAAATGGCCTTGCACTTACCCCCATTACAAATCCCCATAGAAATACAGACAGTAAAGTTTATGTACAAAGTGCTCACTGCTCACATAAGATGATTTGCTAACAGCAACACTATAACTCCAAATAGAGGGATTGATTTCCGACCTCTTTCATGATCAAATTGTTTCTCTAAAAGAAAGAATTCATTCACTGGAAGAGTTTGGTCGATGTGCTCATAAAGTGGACGTATTGCAAGTGAAGCAGAGGGGGCTCTAATTGCACTATACAATTATACAAAGGATATCGACGGAAAAGACTTTTTTCGAGTCAGATAACTCTTACTGGAAGCACTAAAACAAATGATAAAATTGCAATGCTCCTCGATGACACAAGAAATTGCGACATAATCTTTGGAAGGAATAACTTTCTCTTTAACTATGGCACTACAAAAAAGAAGACAGTTACATGATGGACTTCATCCACGGCAACTCTCTTGAACTGTTTGGAAATTGTCAAAGTAGTGGAGACGGTCCTTCACTTCAACTGTTTTGGTCTAAAGAAGTACAAGAATAGTCACATACCAACCTTATGGCAGTCATTGCAAACCCACATAACTATGTCACTAAAGTCCTATTACCCGCTCAACTGCATTCATACTTGAATGTTCTTTTAAATAGAAGGATTATTCTTGGGTAATGGGTAACCTTATTTGTCTTTTGCTGTCTACTGAGTATTTTATACCCGGCTTTAATCATTCCTTTTAGTGGCAACTTCTAATTTCGGGTAGTTTTAACAACTTTATGAAAGAATTTGAGTGGTGGCTAGGAATTGAACGATTTAATTAAGAAGTGTATAATATTGCCTTCGGTATGAGGCTGGGTTATTTTTTCTTAACCTATCTTGATATAATAATAATAATCACCCATTTACTTTGTCACCAAGTTGGGGAGAAGGGACTTAATCATTGACCATGACTACTCCTAAATTTGGCAATGCGACTGATTTCCCTTTGGTTTGTAACAGTTTTAAAATATTTCAAATAATTAAGTACAATAAATCTATAGCCCCAACCCTGCCCGATACCCTGCCCCAACCCTACCCCAACCCTGCCTCGGACGTTTATCTTTTTGCCGATATGAATATCAGAACTATCAAAAAAGCTCTTATTCTAAGTTATTTAATTGCTTATAGAGTAATAGAAAGATAAAAGTAGAGCATAATGCCGGTATCAACGTGATCAAATTGCGTAAAATAAGGTCCTTTTTAGAAAACTAACATAGGAGTCAAAATATTTATCTGTCGTTCCGTTCAAGGTATGTGTCGTTACGTTCTTACAGATATTTAAAAGTTAAACCAATCTAGAAACTTCGCTCAAAACTCCATATAAGATCCGGATATACATGGCCACTCTAGATTACAACGAAAAAGTAAATAAACGGGTTTGAGGCTCTTAATCAATTCTCTCTGAGGAGAATATTAAAGATTAGATGGAATTATCATGAGTACAATGAAGAAGTCCTTAGTCATGCTGGCTCCAAGTCAATCGAAACCTTATGAGTGCTGCCAGACTTTGCGGGATTGGTCATGTATCAAGAATGCCAGAAAAGAGACTTCCAAAGTTCCTGCTTAACTTGAAGCCCAACTACTGAAGGAGGTCTAAAGGCAGACGTCGAAAACGCTGGAGGTGCTGTGTATTTGAGGATGCCACTAATTTTGCAGGTGTCAATATCATCGACATGAAAACTTTATAAGCCCTCGCTGCCCGTTTGATGGAGTGGAGACATCTGATAGGCTGACAGCGAGAGTATGGAGGCCATTCTTACGACCAATTGGAGCTCTTCATGTAGCATGTATTTGTCTCGTTTAATTGTTCATTAATGTCAATGGATGTTAGAATTCTTGGGGAGGAGTCGGATTTTTTTCCCATTATGTGTCAGCATTTGGCCAAGTAGCAAGATTTGACCACTCAAATGCTGTTGTGTGACAGGAACTATTCCCGACTCCTCCCAAAGCATTTTGACGTCTCTGCATAAATTCATGTCCAATTTTGACGTTGATCCAATGTAAATTGACGAAGTGCTTCAACATCGTACTGTATAGTCAAATCCACTGGACAGATTCTCCTATTTCCTCCTGGAACTAAACTTCACCTGTAAAATGTTGGCTCTACCCGTTTAGCTCTTGCTTGTCCCTTTTAAATCTGTATTGACCACACTGGAATAATTCGAGCGAAATAAAAGTGCCACCTGTTCTAGGGTTCAAGGTTCTCGTGAATTTAACGAAGGTTAATTTTGAATATTGCGCTAAATGGAATTTATGTCCATTTGTGAATAAAGTAGCATACTACTGTGAGGAAATGATCGCTAACCATTTTACCTTATAATTATACGATATACTGTGATTGAGTTTGCCGAACATTTGAAACAAAAATTTTAACAATTTTTACAACATTCACGAATCATGATTGGGGTGACCCGGCGCTGACCTTAAAATAAAAAAAAACAAATTGGCAGTCTGGCGTTGGTTTTTGGATTTGCTTTAAGAACGGCTAGGTGGTGCAGTGGTTAGAATGTCAGTTTCGTAATCGAGAGGTTGCGAGTTCGAATCCCAGCGCTGCCTAGTCGTGGGGTGAGCGTCTGCTTTGACGCTCAGCCAAGGATTCCATCGGATCTATGCAGCCTCACGGTCCACCCAGCCGAATGGTCGAGAAATCGTGTGTGAGGGTTAAATGGGGAGCTGTACTAACTGATGCAGCAAAAAGCTTAAAGCAACTTCACTGGATGACTACCGTGATTGGGGTCACATGCCTAGCATGATTTATCTGCTGCAGGCTATCCTGAACATAGAAGCTTGCTACTTTTAGAACAAGGATAAAAGTCACTGGTCAGGGATGAAATAAAAATCAACATTTCTACAAAAGCTCATATATCATAATTTTGGGCCTTACCATATTCACTATGAATATCTATAATAATATATGAAACAAAATCAGACAAATTCTAACATAGAATTTCACGAATCGTTCTCCCTGTATGGCGCCCCGTAAATAGCTAAGACAGTATCAGCCGCATAAGCCATAAAATCAAAAAGTTAAGGTGAACTTATTCGAGTTATTTCATTGCTTACAGAGTAATAGAAAGATAAAAGTAGAGCATAATGCCGGTATCAACGTGATCAAATTGCGTAAAACAAGATCCTTTTTAGAAAACTAACATAAAAGCCAAAATACAAGTTGTCGTTCCGTTCAAGATATTTAAGAGTTTAAACCATTCTGGTTGAGAAACTCGGCCCATAAAATAAAACGTAGCCAGGTGTTGAATCAGTCAATAGTGTCAAAATTTACTGAACGGAATAGCCTCTGCGGGGCACATTTTATGACCATGGTTCAGTGGCCCAGTGAATTAGATTTTCGATGAGAAAGCCTGTAACTGGAGGTAGATTCCTACATCTAAATCTGAAGTAGATTTCGCTATTTGCTCCGCCTTAGTCTCTTAGATATACTTTTTTCGGGTATATAGAAAGGTTGTTAGAAAAAAATTACTGCAAGTAGAAATTTTAGGTTGTTCACGTCAAAAAACTGTGTTAGATCAAATATAATCTCAGATATCAACAATTTTACATTGACCACTGTAACAACGATAAAATAGAATTGTAGTGCACGTGCAAGGTTATAGATCTGCCTGTTGCTTTAAATGCTTGAATCATTATCGCTTGCATCTTCATTGATATCTTTTGATGCTTAAAAAATGGAGGTGGTAATCACGTTGTCTGGGGCTTACCCCGCTGTAGCTATCTTTAAATCTCTGTAATCTGTTACAAATTTTTGTTTGTCTGTCAAGGCCATATATGGAAGTCAAGGCCATATTTGATTTGGTGATTGGTTAGGCGCCCACGTGCAAATTGTAAGTAGTAAACACGGTAACGGGTAGGTACACGTGCTAGGTAATTGTAGTTTTGATTCTAGATGTCCAGATATGGATGGGTGTTGGTTTAAATGCTTGAT
The DNA here is from genome assembly GCA_000226015.1 of Mnemiopsis leidyi. Taxonomy (NCBI): domain Eukaryota; kingdom Metazoa; phylum Ctenophora; class Tentaculata; order Lobata; family Bolinopsidae; genus Mnemiopsis; species Mnemiopsis leidyi. The sequence goes on along the minus strand of JH152800.1, from coordinate 366,310 downwards.
TTGTTGTAACCTGCATCCTGATTAATTTCTTTTTCAATTTGGTAAAAAGAAAGTGGTAATCTTTCACGTTGTCTGGACTTACCTCCTAGTCTACATTATAAAAGTCTGTAATCTGTTTGTTTGTCTGGTAGTCTGTCACGGCCATATTTGGAAATTTTGGTTTGGTGTTAAGTCACGGACCATTCAATTCAGTCGCTTGTCAGTGCACTTATCCTGGCAATTATTCTGATTTACAGATCATACATTGCAGATACATCAGCGACCATATGTTATTTACGAACTTATGAAGTGCGGGTAATATGAAAGTTTTACCGATATACATTTTTTCATTGTTTTTCAAAATTTTATCAAAACTGGTCTCGATTTTTCTGCAATAATTAATTTCTGGAAGCGTTTTTCGAGAATTATGGGTGGGATTTTGTTGCACCTGTACCCAGGTTTTAACAGTTATACTGTAAGGACTCTCGGAAGATTCTAGATCTTTTAACGAAGACCCTCCTCATTTAACCCTCAATCAAGGTTTCCCGGTCATTCGGCTGAGTCGACCGGAGAAGATTGCATAGGCAAATGCCCTTAGGGCACTCGTCTAGGATTGGTGGATCTGGGAATCGAACCCCCGATCTCCTGTACAGAAATTCGGGGTAGATACCACTACACTTTGAAAAAGTTTATCTCCGATTTTAATTCTGATAAAAAATAGAATCGGGGTTAATATGTTGTTCAATTCTTTTCGTCCCCTTTTTTCAACGCCGTGTAGCAATGGAACTTCACTTGATAAATTTTAATATCAATATTCAATCCTCTTAAAACATGTATTATAACTATAAGCCTATAAAAAAATTATAAAAATACTGTTTACAAACACGGGATAGCAAGATCTTCTATACAATCTAAACTGTTTCCCTTTAAGTTCAAATCAGATTTTATAGTATTAAATAAATTGATCTGGTGTCTACCTTTACGAGATTTAGCATGGCAACCATCTAATGCATATACTAAAGCTAAAGCAGCAGGACTATTTTCAGGCAATCTCAAAACATGACCCAACATGGTCCACCTAGAAAATTCGATACGATCAGTAAGGGGATAACATCACAATTATGATATAAATTTTTATTCGAAATTTTGTTAGGCCAGGTAATGTTCAGAGTGCATCTAAGGTGTCTTCTATGGGTGGTATTAAGCCTTTTAAGAACATGTTTAGGAGCTTCCCAAGAACTGGAACCATACAGTAATACTGACACGACTTGAGCTTCATAGACTTGGATCCGTTTACTGAGAGAAATGCGCTTTCCTTGCAGCCAAACTTTTTTGAAGTTAGCAAAAGCTACGTTCCCTGGGTGAATTCGTTGAAAAATGATCTTTGTTGCCGCATATGAGGGACCCCAAGAGTTTGCTAGAACGCCAAGGTTCGTTACCAATAACACCATTTAAATCAGTTTCATCCTTTCCAGGATGAACTCAATCTTCTACTCATTGATTTTAAGTCTATATTAAATTATCCGACCTTTATTTTTAAAAGCCTAATAAATATCTTATATAGACAGTTGATAATTAAGAAAATAAACAAGAATCGTGTTAGTCCTCTTGGACATCAAATCAAGTCTGCTTTCGTCAAACCTTCAAAAGAGTACTTAGCATTTTAGACAAATAACGCTCTTAAAAGTTCAGTTGCAGTACTGAGTTTATCTACTAAAACGGAACGAAACCACTGTAATGGCAAAGTTGCTGCGGCACAGCTTTAAATCGTAGACAAGCTAGGTATCCGTATTTTCAGCACACCTTCCTTCAGTCTCTTAATGCACGTTAAAGTGAAGCTGTTGGGAGCATCCTGTCCACTACAGTACCTCCGTGTGGCTCAAGACAAGTTTTTAAATCCTCTAAATCATGGTGCGTCATTCGAGCAGCGGGAGGTAAAGATTACACTGATCCACCGTATTGCTAAATCAAGGACAATTAGCTAGTTACCTACGTAACATCACCGAACAGGATATTTTGCTTTTGGGCAAATTTCAACATATCTTTCCTTTTATGCTTGTAACGTCGTAACGGCATGTTCTACAATCTACTTTGTTCAGGCATTTCGGGATTTTGGGCGTTAGATAAGACAAGGTTGGGAAAAAAGGACACCCAAAATATTTCGATATTGACTTGAAAATTTAGAACTGCAGTCTTGGTAACTTACAATACATAATCTCCATATAATGCATCTAAAGCAATTTCATAACCTCTTCTATGAACAGACTCTCAAGTTAGTCAAATTAAAAGGTTTTCGGTCACATAAGTTGAAAATTATTTCCCCATTCTTTCCAAAGATGAAAGCTCATTTTCGGTTTTTCAAAAGTTTCCTAGTTCGCCATAATTTGCGTTAAAGGACCTAGTTTGTACGAATTCCATCCAAAAGTGTTCGTCGCTATCGAAAAAGTTTCAGGAATTTTTACACACAGAATCACCTAGGAGAATGACATTAGACCTAGGAGAAATTTGGCAATAAAGGCCAATAAAACGAAACAATACCCTTTTGCGTGATATCGCCCGAAGATAGTGAGGGCGTTATGCTCGGCCCGATCGGTGCAAAGTATTATTATTATTATTATTATTATTATTTTTTTTTTAAACTGCAACCAACCCAAACGCCGTTGAGCCATCTCTGGGGCACGAAGGTTGCTGAACTTGGCACTGGCACTAGACACCCTGCGGAGGCCTGAAACATCGACTCCACTATTGAAAGTGTCTGAGCTGGATGCCAGGCCCCCGAGGGGTGCCCATGAGAAAATGCCTNAGTTAGCTCCTTCACACTGGACTTCC
>JH152800.1:339536-353093 GCA_000226015.1 Mnemiopsis leidyi | reverse complement strand
TATTTTCAGCGTGGAATAACTTTGCGGAGGCAATTTGTCACGTCGACATGGTAACGGTGGCACGCACTGCACTGTGTGTAAATTGCGGTGGGACACCGGACACTGGACACGTCCATCTACCTACCTACCCACCTCCAAAATCCGACCACTTTAAACCATCTACTTTACTTTTTTGCCTTCGGCAAAAAAGTATTAGAGATGGAAAAAATTGATCTGTAAGAAATCATTGGGCTCTGACATGATCCTGAATTAGAAAAAATATTTCAAGATTGAGAAAATCTCGAAATATGAAAGATAAGCACAAGCTTTGAGCTGTCTCTATAAATCGTGGTTAATATGAATATATATATAAGTTCCGCAAGTCATAATCAATTCTAGTCTCTTTTGGATGAACTAAATAGTGCCCAAAAAATTATGAGTTAAATCGTCCTCTGGTGTCATCGGCAATAAGGTTTGTATGTTTGATTCTGCGCCACCCTTTTGTAAGTCACAGTCACATGATATCCTATATTTTCATAAAGAGACGCGAAGTTTCACTTTTATTAATATCAATCTTATCAGAATACCAATAACAGCAAATGTTCACACTCGGCCTTGCCTACAATTCATGTAAATTCTCCATGTAAAGGTTATTGCAATGCAAAAACGAAGAATTCAAATGGCCCCAATGCACTATAAATAGCTATTTTGCAATTTACAATTCCTTGTATACGCTAATTTAGCAGCCCGTGGTGCGATAAAAAATTGATCGCTCAAAGCAAAGCCTACTAGTGTGATAGTTGCAGTTATCGCACGAGATGTAGCCGAGTGCAAATAATTGTGCCATCATCGCTGATCGCGCTCGTGGCGAAGCCGAGTTCTATTACTGAATACTGGTGTTATCGCAATATATAAACGCTTCGAAATTCGCGTATTTTAGTATTAAGCATAGCGGCACGTTACCACTAACCATTGCGATTACAAAAATAATAGCATATTGACAATCGGGCTATAGGTGGCATAATAGTGAGTAAATTTTGTAAACGGAAAAAGTTTGCTGTGCGAATCAAACCAAATACCCCCGTTAGTTCAAAGCCAGCTATTAAAGTATTTAATATCATTTAGGAAAGTAGAATATAAGCGCGTATATATATATTGTCTTTAACAGGCGGTACAATCTCGAAAAAGCTGCAAAGTTGCGAGGTAAAAACAAAGGCGCAGCTGTACCAGGTGTACCACCGATCCCACTCTCTAAATCTCTATTTTTAGAGAGGCACTTGTTCAATTTTTGCTGTGTATAAAGCAGTGGTTCCCTTGGCCTTGATGTGTACAAAATTGGAAAATTGCCCCAGCCAGCATCATGATTTCCCGACAGAACTTGTTGTTAAAGTTTCTGTGCTCAGATGTTCCAGCATGTATCTGACTCGGTGACATGGTAACGCGATCCGTAGCTCGATGTACGTTGTAAATTTCTCTGGCACTCACAAATCTTTGGGGGATTAAAATTCAACCTGGATTTAGGAAGGGGACGAGCGAGATGGGTGGAAGGAGAATAGAAGAACAGTGAAGGGAGAATAAAGCAAAAATAATGTGGCGTCTAGACGAATTTAATAACACAATCACAAAAATGATCACCTCCCTCAACCGTTGCTTGGGATAACCATATCTCGCAATGATTGTTTGCAAGAAATAAAGATTTCACAAAGATTGTTCAACAATCAACAGTTGAAATCTTTTAATAATAGATTAACTTTTATAACGATAAGTTTCGTTTGTTACCACGAATGAACCTTAGTAACCATTATTTGAGCCGGCAGCAGATTGCTGGAATCCATGAGATTTGAATGCTGAGTGAAAAAAAAATCACAGAAATCGCAATCATATTTTCACAGAGTAAACAGTTTTGGTTTTGTATCTCTTTACGTGTATCATGATTACATATATAAATTGGAAAAATTTCCCAAGCCAGACTAATAATATCCATTAGCGATGCTTCATTGCTTCAGCATTCAGCTATTAATGGGATAACTGTGATTAACTACTACAGTGTTAACTGGGGGATGTGAGCAAGCTAACGCAAAGAGGATCTGGGAGTGGAACGGGGATTGAACCACGACCTCCAGTAATGGACAGTAATCCAGACTGATGCTATAACCAATACAGTAAACCAATAATAGGGCTCAATTTTTTTTGGGGTTTTCAAATTTAAAAATAAATCCTGCTCCAGTCCCTTCGCCTTATTATCCAACCGGTCCTGTAGCTTTGAGACTGCTTGCTCACAACCCCCAGTTAACATTATCACAGACACCCCGGCAGCAAATTGGCCTTATATGGCAGTGCCTTCATTGAACAAGCAACAGTGTGGAAAAACACTTGGTTCTTGCTTCCAATAACATTTACATAACTACTACAATAATGAAAGTTGTGATTAAATATATAAAGTCGTTTTATCTATTAATGTTAATTTGTGATAAGTGATACTTAAATAAAATATTTACAACATAAAGCTTCCAAAAAAGAGAGATACCCTGAAAGGGAGATAATTTTACATGAAAAATCGAATCACTGGCGACCAAGAAGTGCTATCATTTCTGAAACCGTCATTGCAGATTCCTGTTCGTACTTAGCAAACAGAACAATATGCCGGCTGGTGTACTGTGTATATCTATCTGTACGTTGAAAAATAATCTATTTAAAAAGGTTTGACCGGGATAGCGGCCAACTTATCCTTACTCAATATACAATCGTCGCTACATTGTGTCTATAGCTGACGTGCTACATAGTGGGCAGTAACGGAACTGAGGCACACTAGAAAGATGGCCGAGTGCACATAATTCAACTTTGATCAAATACCAGTTCATCTTAGTTCTGTCAATTACCAGGTGCATTAACCCTTATCGGCACAAAACAGAGCATGTCATGTTTTTTTACAATGCTGTGTTGATTGGGTTTCGGTCATCCTCAATTGCCTTATTTCAATCCATCGACTTAACATATTTGAAAATTTACTCAATGTAAAATATGTTAATTTGAAAATTTACTCAATATAGAATATGTTTATTTGAAACTGACTCGACTGACTAGGTACTGGATCGCAACGGAAACCAATTCTATGATAAGGATCGTGAAGTTCCCTGGAAAGGAAATTGTTCAATTACTTAATTGTTTCAGCACTGGTTTAATTTGACTGTTCCGATGAAGCTGTTGTGACAGAAAACAGATGATGAACACGTTAAACATTTTTTCCCAAGCCCTTTTATTTGCCATCAGTGGCTTAACGATGCCCCGGCTTTGCCGGAGGGGGGTCGTCACAAGGGGCGCCAAATCGTCGTAAAAATATTTGAAGATTTGACAACTTTGCAAGATTAACTGCGCGATTAGCAAAATCGCGTGTTTTGTTCAATAACGTTTTATTTAGATTTTTGGCCATATTTTTTCACAAGTTGCTCCCAGTTAGCCCTTTTACCACTTGGGGCGCCTTTTTACCGCCAAGGGGCGCCATATTGGCTAGGCCAACAACGTTCGCCTCTGATTGCCATGTTGAATTTTATCTTATATCAAAATTCAAATGACGAGTGACGTTCCCATAAAGCCATAACACGCTGACCTAAGCTAAGTAAAAAATAACACTCTCAAAGGTATGTTACATTTAACTGTAATCAACATGCGATCAAGGAATTGGGCTTGTGACGATTAGCGGGATTCCGGTGAGATTTGACCTGTTTAACTGTTATCCCAGCGCTGTGGGCACTGTACTATTCAAGGTTACTTAAATAGTTATACACTTTAAAGCACATATCTAAGTAGTCTCTCTGCAGCAAACGTTACATAAACTAGTAAAATATTTTTGTCACGCTACCTATTCTTTATAAAAAGAAAATTTTTGTACTAGGCATCCATTCACTTTGTCAGCTGTCAAGACTTTAAAGGGTTATCTAATTAAAAGGTTATCTGTTCAAAGGGGAAAAAGTTCACGGATGATTTACTTTAAACAAAATTACATTTTCTGATTAAAGTACTTATTTAATAGTTCCTATTTATCAGCACATTTATTTGGGAACAATGTTAAAGTAGAGAGCTTTACGGCAAAATAACAATTAGGTAGCGGCATCAGCATTCAGCTACTAGTATACTTATGACTCTGGTGTTCTAAAATTGATAAAAGGTCACTCTCTGGGACTCGAGATGTCATGATGTACTTTTTTGTAATTTTATTGCTGATATTTTAAAATGCTGATGATAAAAAGAGTAAAATCGATGAACTGTCAAATAGAAACAATGAAATGTAACGACTTCCATGCATCCCTGTTTGAAAGAAGGTCTTCGTAACGTTCCTATATCCGGTTTAAAGGAGCTAGCAAATAGATGAGCATGGTGGCCATTGATTCGTTCCTTGCATAGAGAGAGCGTGCCGTACTTTGATTTTCGTAAGGACACTAGGGTCAGGCTCATCGATTCCTGTGATACAAAACATCATTGATCTATTTGATTTCCTTAGTCATAAGTGGGTATTTTATCAAACAATCAAACCTTAAAAGGTTCTCTTATACAAGCTTTAGAGATTGAAAGAAACAAAGTTGGGCGATTTGTAGACTTGTTGACCAGGCAGTAGGCGAGGTTACATGTTATCGACTTTGTTAAAGCTGAAACAAGTTGCACTGTCAAACTCGAGGGAGTTTTAGCTTTCTTTGCCCAATGGGAGGTGAGGGGGTGTCAAGCACTGACCCTGAACCGACAATCTGAATATTATTCCATGGTCAATGGTCGAAACTTTGGCCCGGAATTAGACGCAATGGCTGTCGGGCAGTTGCACATATACAGGCTTCAACCATGGATCATGACGAATGACGGACATGACAATTTTAGTCATGGCAATGGTCAAAAATATTGACCTTTTGTCCGTGAAAATGTCGAACTTTTAGAGCCCTTAGATCCAATATTCCGGTCAAATGGTCAAGGAATAGTGAATACGGGTTGCTTCACCCCCTAACCTAAGTAAATTGGAACAAAAACGGAGAGCATCGTAACGCAAGCAAACGAAAAGCCTGGTAATCATAGACTTAATTAAGAAAGGCGGGAGGTCAAAATTGCTATTTACCGTTGGTATAATGGTATACCGTTATTTTACTACCAATATCGAAGGCGATTTCAGCAACCCTCTTATAATATACTTCACAAATCACAACACACTTCATTAAATCAATCAATTACAATAAATGAAAAAGGTATGGCGGCAGGATATGGTATGTGCATCAATATATAAAAATGCCTATTATTCTCTTATTCTGTATTCCTGTCCGAAACCCCATCTTCTTTTTATAAAATTTGCCTATTTAAAAAGGTTTTATGAAGGACTTACCTTTCGTATTTGCGGTCCTTAAGTGGATCTTGTCGGTTTTTAAGCTGTTCCAAAGCGGTTCTCGTGCGGTTCTTAGCCTGTTCTAAGCGGCCGTCCTGCGATTTTTAGCCGGTCCTTAAACGGGAATAAGCGGTTCTCAAAGGAATAAGCGGTTCTTAAGCAGTTCTTAAGCGCTTCTTAGGCGGTTCTAAAGCGGTTCTTAAGAGCTTCTTAGGCGGTTAGTGTAATGTTGAATGGTGTAATTTATTTCGGTAATCGACTTACGCAAGCGGAAGTGTAAAAATCAGGGGAAAACAGTTAACAGATGATGGCATTGTAAGTGGCAAGAGATGGTTAATAAACTGTTGTTGAAAAATTGGGCATAGCTTCAGCTACGCCGGAAGGATTGGGGTCTTGGGGACCATACTTTGCCGGTTATGGTATAAATATTTCATGATAGGCGGATGCGACCTTGCTCCTCTGAGACTCTGCCACTTCCTTGGTTTGAATGGAAACCTCCACAACCGCTTCAGGCGGGATATAACTTTGCACGATTAGGGCTAAGTGAAGAATGATACAATGTTGCCGGCTGACTCACCAGAAACACTGCAAGCGCAAGGAAGATGAAGGAGAGATCGTTATCGGCTGTACGACTACACGCAACACCTTGGTGATGGATTTTTCTGAGGATTTGTTACACGCAGTGGAAGGCGACATGAAATCTGAGATTAACAAACTGATGAAGGCCCTGAACGTTCGATCGCCTTCTGACATTAGCACTACTTCGTTGAACAAACTGCTCGCTTCCCGGTGAAAGTGCTTGGTAAAAACCTAGATTTGTGCAAATCCGCAGCTGCTACATGCGACAAACTGAAATCAGAGCAAATCGAGCTGCAGAAACAGTTTTTTAGCGTTCAGTCGGATCAGATGGCTGCAGAACAATAATCAGTGAGAGCGAAAATGAAAAGTTTGGCCGAAATGGCTAGAAAAACTGTATCAAAGAACAATGTACTGATAACCAAAGCGGGGAAAGCTGTAAGTCAGGTGGAGAAGAGATCTGAAAACTTGATTATTTTCGGCGTTGAGGAAGATGAAGAACTGGAGGCTGATCTCGAACTTAGTGAGTTGTTAAATCAGTCAGCGACCTCACTCTTGATGACGGTTTAATTCCCGAAGTAAAGACCTTGTGTCGGATTGGACAGTTGGCTGCGAACAAATCACGTCCGGTTAGAGTCGAGTTCATAAACTCTCGTACTGTGGACGATATATCAAAAGATGAAGGAAATGATAAGTACAGATAACAGTATTAAACACTATTTTATGAGGGACAACGATGTTAAGTGTGTCGGCAAGATTTTATTCCTAAGCCTTTCATTTGCTGGCATAAACTCGGAACGGCTAACGGGTTGACCCGTTGACAGATGATTTTGCTCTGATGGAAGCCCCGATGAGAGACTTATGGTATATATGAGTACCTAAAACCTTAAAAAGCTTCGAATTGGTAGAAATTTTTTTACCGTTTCTTTGATAAACGCCTGTTTTTGATTTACTCAATTAGAAATGACCTAAGCAAGATTTCCGATCGTTAAGTTTTTAGAACGGTTTATAATTAAATTGTATACGATAAATTATAATGATATGATTGAATGCAGATATTTTGTGGCACGTGACAGCATCCCCATTGGTCCATCACTGCCAAATGATACATATATTTTATAAATAAGAATAATCGATGGCCTTATTTGTTTTAATACCGTTCTCTATTCGTCAATTATGATTGATTCTGGTTGTGACCGGTTGGATCCGCAAATATCAGAAATTTCGATTCGAATATTCGTTATATAGCGGTTTGGAAAAATGCAGTGAATAGCACTTAAGTAACCATGCGACTGGACAAGAAGATAACAAGGCCCTAGAAGCCCTTGTATGCACTATTGCGGAATAGTAATCAAAATATTAGTCGTGCCTGGTTGACTGTTATAATTTGTATCTTCACGTGACAGACCAACAATGGAGTCACGGAATCAATCTCCCCTGGGAACATAAGCTAGCAGTTGTCATCACTAGATCATACCCACACAACGAATATATCCTGAGCACCTTATCGGGAACTATGAAACCTAATTGAGATTGTGGGAGTTAACATTGTATAGTATATGAAATTAGCATATCAGTGAATGTTTTCCATGATTATGCATTTCCAGTGCACAGTTGCGTGGTTGGTTAGGAGTGCAATTTTCGTGATTCTAAGAATGCAAGTTCGAATCGCGCCGGCAGCTGCTTGGTCGTGAGATGACCGTCGTTCTGGTGTGTTAAATGTAAAATGCTAAGGCAATTCATTCAATTTATATTATTGGATTAATAACACATTTTGAATCACTGGAACTAAGTTAAACAAGTATTTTTAGTAAAAGCTGCACTATCGAGTAAAGTTTTAAAGTTTACGAAACCAAATTGATGCCTAGTGACCAGTAATGTCTCACCTGTCAATTTACTTTTTAAAGCTGATGTCTCTCGTCCGCATTCAACATTTCCTTCGTCAAGTGTACTTAAATCTCAGCCTGCTAATACAAGAGACCGTGTACCATGGCTAAACTTATCTAAATCTCAGCCTGCTAATACAAGAGACCGTGTACCATGGCTAGACTTATCTAAATTCAACACAGGTAAATGATAATGCGTTTGAGGCTGCCAAATTTCCTTAACTCTGAAGTCCAAATAAAGCTTTGAATGGTGTCATGTTTGAAAATTATTCTATTAAACTGAAGTTAACTAACCTTTTTACTGATAGCACTTGTGATGCTGTTGGCGGAATAGGACCTGCTTTAACAGCTGGCCAAAGTCACTCGGTTAGATGACATTTTACTATTATGATGTCGTAGTTTTCCTCATAATATGTTAATGAGGGTGACTACCGTTACTGTGCTGATATATTTTGTCTATATTGTCTTCATATTTACACTTTCAGGTCGACACATTATGAAATCATGTCGAGTTATAATTTCAAATAAGTTGAACATATTCAGGAGTCTGATTTTCAAACAATTATAATAGTTGAAACGATAGTAATTCAGCATAGTTGATATAAGCAATTATAGCGCAGCAAAGTAATTAATATATGTATTTATGTCAATGTAGCTGTCATTGTGTCAACGTATCAATTTCGTTGTTTAAGCGCCCCTCTTGCCATCTAAAGCTAGCCTAAATCTGAAATGCTAAAAAACATTGTATGTGGGTTAAAGTGGCCGGTAGCTCAATTGGTAGAGCACTCATCTAGACAATGCAGAGGTTGTCGAATCATACCCGACTCGGCACGGTGCCGGTCCATGAATTTTCTGAATTGACTATCAGTCGAAATCGTATCCGTTCAAATATCTGCTCCGTACAGGTCATGTAGCTTGGTTGATCCTTCGGCCCACCCACAACACAACACAACAACAAAAAACATTGTAAAAATTAATCGAGATTAATGCCACAAATTGCTTGTAGATACCTAGATTATAGATTCTCACCGGATGGAAAAGGCATTCAAAGACGAAATAAGTGGTCATGGTGGGACAAATAAAATCTCTTAACTTCATTTTTTCTCTGCCCCGATATTTCAAATACGAAAATAAAATCAGGACATCAAACGAAGCGGTGTCAAGTCGCCACAACTTGTTTTAATCTGTTTTCTTCATTCTAAAATCACAAAATAACATTTAATTAATTACAAAATATCATTTAATTTGCATTCTCATTTTATGTGTCAGCTGTGAAATTCGACCATAACATTCAACACGCCGTAACTTGCGACACTCGGGAATTGTTGAGCCCATTTCGGCTCACCTGAAGACGTTTTCCAAAGTCATCAAGTTTTACCACTGCTTTTGTATCACTTGTATCACCATCAATAGCCCTCCATCGCCTTAAGCTGGCCGAAACAAAGTTTTTGAGCCCAAATACTTTCTGCCACAATTTATAAGGCAGCGCTGATAAAATGGTGTCATAGAGGAGAGGGTTTATGATGGCGTTTATTGGTAGAACAATGGTCGAAAACACGGGGTAAAGAAGTCGTTCCGTCAGGATTTTATCGTCGAAATAGTGGATAAAGCAAACTATTATGAAAGGCAGCCAACAGAGGAAGTCAGTCACGATGATGAAGGTTATTTTCGTTGCAAGGCTCCAAATTTGTTTTTCGCTCCAACCTTGTTTGCTGAGGTTTGCGTTAGGAAGTGCACCGACAAGTAGCCAGCAGATATAATGAAGAGGCTTATCAAGTTTATAAGGAGTATAGCGAAAGTGTAATGTTTCTGAGGATCGTCTTTGTCGACAAAGAATTTAAATGTGCAGGATCCGCTGCTACCGTAGAAACCAAGTGTGCTGAATTTTAAGTGTTCCCCTTGAGGGTCATTAGATCTGGTAAACATTTCCTCTAGTTTTGATCTTACACTTTTTGAATGGTTCGCTATTTTATTGATATCGTCAGCACCAAAGTACTCAAGAAGTATAGGCCAATATTCTGTGCTTCTCTTGGGAGCCAGGAAGAAATTAGCGTTTTTAATGTAAAATCCATTGTTAAAGTAGGCCTCGTTTAGATTAGGCTCTATAGGTATTACAGCTATCAGTAACGCCAAAGCCGTCAGCATGGTACAACCCAGAATAAGCAACACCTTGAATCTTTTCTTTGGTCGCTGTGCGTTATCCAGCCTTCTCATGACGAAAGCTCGATAGACACTGAGGGACGTCATAGCAAACACAGAGAGCTCAGATCCGAAAGTCGATATAACTCCGTAGAATTCGCAGGAGCGAGAAGTCTTCCAATCCTGCTCATTTTTGCAAAATCCTTCCCGTCTTGCGACATTTTCAACACTGATACAGACAAGATATAGCCCCACACAGAAGTCCCCAAGTGCAATTAGAGTAACCAAACACGCTATACACAGACTCACTGCACTACTGTTTTCACCTTTGATCAGACCTGCGAGGTTTCTCAGGATCATAAAACCGTTCATGAGAGTCGCGGGGATGCCGATGAGCCATCCGAAGGCTTGTAGTACTTCTTGCGATAGGATTGTCTTGCTGTTTTCCCGAGGACACCTTTCGTCGCATTCATCAGAGGAGTTTGAGCAGTGAATTGTGCCGTCACAAAATTGCGACCGCTTTACTAATTCTCTCTTCTCATCACCGCAGTCGAAGTGGTTTTCACAGTTTTTCTCGTCTGAACGGTCTCCACAATCGTCGACAAGGTTACAAACTTGATTGTAACGCACACACCGGCCGTTTTCACACGGAAACATCTCCTTATTTATGAAAGTATCGTCCCCTAATCGTTCCACAAATGTCAGGTTGCCTTCTTTGGTGAGCGTCAGTGTCCTCTCCACCATGTCCGGGCAGGAGGTCAGGTAGTCTGTCTTTCTTATTGGACATTTTACACTTTGATTCTTACACAGGTTTAGGCAAGCTGCGTAGACGTAGAACTCCCCAAACAGATTTTCACAGTTGTACTCAGCAGTGACTGACGCAGATATCTCTATCGGTTCAGTGCCGTAAGACTCCTCCATTATGTAAGTCTTGCATTGCACATAGGCGTTGTTTGATTCGCTCTTGAGGCCGGGAAGGCAAGGCGGAAGAAACTTTTGAGTTCTGGACTGACTTAAAACTGTCACGTTCACTTCCTTGTCCCTCGATAACTTGCAAATGGACGATGCAACTGGGCAGTTTTCTTTCATGAATGTGCCAGTGCACATGTGATTTGGGTCTATCAGGACTGTCTCATTGGCTTCAGGGTCACATACGAACTCCGTGTTGCAGGGATCTGTTCTATCTTTGTACGTTATCTTTTTAACCGTTTTTCCTCCCTTAATTTTGTACTCACACTCCTTCCACATCTCGATATTCTCGTCCTCCCCACCTTCACAGTCTTGCACATTGTCTCGCACCCACGCCTTCAGGATTTTTGTTGGTTCCCTGGTAGAAGTAACATTCCTGACCCTTCGGACGCATTCAACTTCCGTTTGAAGGTCTTTGCAAAAGCGTTCATCGTGTTGATGGTCACAATCATACTTGCCATCACATATGAAATGACGGTGTATATTGCAGCTTGCCTCCGGGCTTTCACACAAATTTGACATGTTATCGGCACACAAGTCCAAGTTTTTACATAGCACAGTGTCGGTAAGAGATATAGTATCTCCAGACTGAGAATGGGGACAGTAGAAGACGACATCCCTGTTTGTGCAGTTGATCTGATCTCGCCCGTCATGACAGAGCCACGAAAGATTGTCCTCAAGTCTCACATCACTCTCCGCTCGGTGGAATTTCAGAGCTCCGCACATTTGTTTCTCGAAAAGAGGCACTGTGGCTTGACCTTGGGTACAAGAACCTACCTGTGCCGAGGGACTACAAAACTCAGACTTGTTGTAGATATCCAGGTCATCCATACAGACGCCATTGTGAGGTTCTCTTCTGCACATCTCAGGAGGACTTCTCCATATTTCGGCACCTTGAAGGACCGGCTTGCTCCCGTTACACTTCGTTCCGTAGTCGTGCTCACAGCCAAGTGCAATTTCGTCCTCTGCCCAGAGACAGTCGCTGATACCGTCACACCAGCTCGCCATGGGAACTGTTTCATCGCTGGTGTTGCACCTGAACCACTTTTTCCTGTCACAGTCTGCCGTCCTAAGATGTTCTGCCTCCGAGTTTTCGCAAGTGTTGTGTCCGCTGCAATGGAAGAGTTGCATGCGTTTTAAGCCCGATTCAATATTTGTAGGACTATTATCCCCGAGAAATGGAAAAGCCTTGTAAGTGCAAATGTAACACCCGCAGAGTGTTCCCTGAATCTTGAACCTCTGGATGGGTCCCATCGTCTCCAAGGGGACTGCACCACAATATTGGTAGAAACCAGGGTCGTTTTCACAGACCCTGTCATACTTCGCCAAATTCAAGTTAAAGCTCGTCTCGGTGTAAAGATGACTGCTTGTCCAGCAGTGGATCCTCTCCTCATCTATGCTGCCCGAATTTTGAGTGTCAAGGGCTTTTAAAAAACCGTTCTTCACCACCACTGTATAGTTTCGTGATTCGTCAACTCCTGAAGACGACGATGTTCAATTTATTAGTCCCTACATCTTAATACAATAAGAAACCCTGCTTGTGTATTATAACATATAATTTCAGATCAATTTATCAAACTACAAATTACAACAGAATACTACAATTGATGAGGATCGAGATTAAAATCGAAATGCTTACCTTCCACCAGGTTGGGTAAGGAGAGGACCCAGATAACTAGACCAAGTCTTGAAACCAGGCTCGTCTCTCGTGCCATTGTACTAGTTGTGGTGTGCTGGGTACATTGCTGCTGGAAAAGCAGCTTATTTGTGAATTTGGTCATTTCAAAACCGTTCATATCTTCATCATGAGATAGCGTTACACGATATTAATTGGTCGTAACAAATTTTTCATTAGTCAATGGCTGTCCATTATACGAAAAATTTGTGACCCCCCCCCCCCCTAAAGAATACTTTTCCAACTGAGTTGTTATATCACCACGAACAAACATTAAGGGTGCCGGTAACTATGCATGGAATAGCTTCTTGAAGCAGTCCGCTACTTGTAAGGTTCTTGTAGCTGTCCACTTGTACCTTACCTACCTAATTCATTTGGAGCAACATCTTGTCAAATTAATTGCACGTTCGGGTGAACGAGCTTAGGACTCGTACTTCACTACGTTATTGGATTGAACGTAATTATTACATTTTGGATATGATTAAACTCCTTGTACTATATTCTTGTAAATATATTTAATGTGGATTTATCAAACTTTATTTCTAATGCAACAAGAATTGCGGCCGCTTTAATTGTGTCAGGCGACCGCTGAATTTCCCGTATCATGCCGTCGCTTATTGAGGAATGAAAAAAGACAACCTCGTACCAGACATAACTTCGGTTAGTTATTATTGTTCTGCATCGGCACGTGTAAATGCAGACGCGCGAGTTTATGCAGCCGTTTGATGCAGCCATGTTTGAAAATTTGCACGCGCAAAGTTTGAACACAATTGCGCGTTCTTTGCATAGTTTGTTTCAAATATCTTAACTCTGCATCACGTCGTCATTATTGTATTGTATGTGCTGTCTTCATACTTCATTCATACTGCGTTGTTTTTATGCTTATGGCGTTTCATGAATTAGTCGTTCAAAAGATTTGTTCGGAGCTGGGATTAAAATCGTGTTACATTCATTTCTTAATCTTAATCATTCGA
>JH152800.1:303975-334283 GCA_000226015.1 Mnemiopsis leidyi | reverse complement strand
AGTGTCCATGATATTTTCCTTCCTTGGAAACCAACTTTTCATAGCACCAAAACTTTCTAAGACCATTGTCTAACAGCGTGCAAAGTTTCAAGTTCGCTTGATGTCCACAGCAGCGTCAGTAAATTTTCAAAGTTGTTTGATCTTAAAGTTTAGATTTCTGAAGTTATCACCTTTGTGACAGTACAGCTCAATCAATTTACAATGAATTTTCATGAAAATTTTACAGCAAATAGACAAAGGTGTCAGCCAATTTTCCTAAGATTTTCGTGTTAGTTTAGTGCAAATTGTGGAAAATACAAAAATTCTAGTAATTTCTGTGAAAAAGTGTGGTTTTTCAAAATAATCACAATATCCTTTTTTGCGAAAATGGGAATATTCAAAAACCACTATTTGAGCGTGCATTCGATGCCAATCGGAGTACATTGAGTTATTGCACCGCCAAATTCACTGGATAATTTTTGGCAATTCCCCCTTAAGGTAACAATAAAATCCACTTACTCTTTAACTTTTAGGGTTAAGGCAACAATCCATTTTTCTCCTAATGCTAAGGCCATGATAAAAATCTTCCCCCTACGATTGGGGCAACGATAAACTCTTACTCCTACGATTGATGCAATAACAAAATCATCTTATTCCTTCGGGATAAAGCTACGATAAATCTTACTCCTACACTAACTGCAAAATAAAATCAATAAATCTTACTCCTAATACTAAGGCCACGATAAAAAATCTTACCCCTACGGATGGGGCAACGATGAACTCTTATCCTTATTCGATTAAGGCCATAGTACAATCATCTTACTCCTATGGCTAGACGACAAATAAAATTCTTACCCCTACGCTTATAAAATCATCTTATTCTTAGGGTTTAGGCTTCGATTAAATCTTACTCCTACTTCATAACGTCACAACAAATCGAAGCTAACAATGATCGCCACGCGTGGAAAGCTTAAAAAACTACACTGCCAAATCGGAAATTCAAACTCACATTAATCCTACATCGATCCTATAACAGTTCGCGCCATTGAAAACAGGCGTTAGTGCCTGCTGAGTTTCATTTCGATTTGACAGCTTAGTTTTTTACTTTCATCAATTGATTGGAACAACGGAGACAACGAAATAAAAAAGTAAGTAGAACACTATAACATTTAACTTTTTAAAGCTAAACACATCAGCCTTACTCTGGAAAAATTCTCTCTCTATTCGAAATAACTCCTGCGTACACCGATGAATTTAAAAACCGATGTCTAATAATCAATCCAATTTTTAAAAATCTAAATTATTTATGTTTAATACAACTGCATGGTTTTCTGTAAAACTAACTTTACAGCTAGGCTTGAAGAAGTTATTGGTGCATTACGACAGGTGCCCACGATATCCAATACCTCAGGAAGTCGGGAGTTTAAGAGCTTCTGTTACCAGCTGCTTGTAAAAACCAGGGATTTGTGAGACGGAAGCGCTAATTACTATCTAACATTACAAGGCGCCATATATTGTCTAATTCAATGATCTGTATAAAATCAAGTCTTTTATAGTGTGATAATCTGCTACTTATGCTAGATTGATTTACATTAGTTTATAAACCATTTTTCGACAGGAAACAGCTTAGCTTTCACAAAAATATTAAAATAATAAGCAGATCTTAGGTCTATCAACAAATACTAAGCAGTCTTTCTACAGCTAGTAAGTTTTATGCAAATCAGGGAAGGGGGAAGGGTAAGGCACTGACGATGACCATGACACCCTGGAATTTGCCATAACACCCGGCAGTAGGCCAAGTTATCAAAAAATCGTGGTCTTAAGTCCCTCCCCCCCAAGTATTAACAAGTTTTGAAACATTCCTAACAGCGAGAGACTGTACACACTGCCTATATAATGCTAAAGCCTATAACAGCAGATCATTGTAAAGCGTTATACTGTTCTGAGCGACATTAACTTAGCAGATATAACATCAAATAATGTTCGTACTGCACAAATTGGATGCCTATATTCCCATGTGGTTACGGTGTCACTCTAATGATGTTCATTATTAACCTGTACGTAGTGTGTACATGTGAACAAAAACTTTCTCTTCGCCGTACAGTTTAACCTAAAACTCTCCAAAAATACTTGATAAATTGTTTCACGGTAAGAACGATCATCATATCGAACGCGCTCACTGAATTTCTGAGATCCAGCCGTGCAAGACCTAATGCACACTCTCGCAGTCTGAAATTAGGGCCACTATTTCAATTACCTAAAATATAGCTTTAATCTGGGGCACTACCTCTAATCGTGACCATAGTCAAGGAGTTACGGTTACTGATATATAAAGCCGAGACAGTTTATGATGAGCCGAATGAAATTGCTCCCATGAGGCTTAGAGACTTAGAGTAGTTAACGCTTAACCGTAACTCTGTGCAGTGTACATCGACTCGCAGACTGAACTTTAGGCTACTGGTATCGGTTTTACAGGGTGCTCCACAAATATTCCGTATTTTGAGCATTGTAAACTCAGCTGAATCTCTGTGATCGCCACTGGAATCGAGAGAATGATACTGAAAGCTACGTTATTCAATGATCCTAATTTCTCTCGTGTTTTCATCATTAAATTTCAACACACCTGCTTCGCCGGAGTCTCGGCAAATTCAGTGATCTGTGAAATGGAAGACATGTGAACTTGTTAATTGAAGTGATCTGTGAAATGGAAGACATGTGAACTTGTTAATTGAAGTAAACAAGCTTGCAGTCCGTCGTTTTTATTCGAAACGGCGATTTCTTGTCAACCTGCCTTAGACAGTGTTAGTGTCACTTGGCACTGTTCGCAATTTCCAGGCTCTGTTCAAGTCCCTGTTTAAGAATTTTAGATCGGGTGACAGGTTACTTAACTCTTTAATAACTTAACTCTTTAAAAACAATAAAATAAACGCTGAGACTTTGCAGGACACATTCAGGTTTTACAGACATCAGCAAAGTGACAAGTGGAAGACAAAGCTAACGATGACGATGAGCACATGTGGACATTGGGTAAACTTGAACCGGGAGACGGGAATGTGGGATATACGGAGTCACAACCTTCCGGCCCTTCTAAGGTTGGTTTGATACTGTAGAAGAAAATATGTTGAAAGTATGGAAATATGTTGATAACCTTGCAGTAGAACGATCAATTTAAAAGATGTTACAACTACTATAGGTAACAATACGTATTGTCCCTGCTTCATTACTTCGTTACCTTACTCGGGATTATTACGACGGGGTTATTAACGACCGGGGATAAATGGTTCGGGAAAAATATGGCGAAATTGCCCTTAACCCACCACTTTATCTCATAACTTGGAAATAAACCTTACTGTAGGTGTACGACAGGACCCGAAAACCGAAAATCCTTACGAAATTTTTTTTTCGAAGAGAAATTTCGGTTTAAAAAATTTTAAATTTGGTGTGTTTCAATCGATTAATTTATCCCACAAATATTTTCGGGCTGAAAAAAATCGGAGAAAACATTTGAAAATTGCTCTTTTAGCCAATAATAGCCAAAAAGTGCTTGCGGTCTGCCTCAAAAATTTACCAAGGAATCGCCCACAAACTGGCGAACCAAAGCATTATAACTCACTCGGTAAAAAGAAAGCACGGCTAAAAATCGACTTTCCGCTGCAGAATGTGCCAGCGACCCTGATTGGATAAAGAAACTTGAGGATCAGATTGGTTTCGTTACGCACGAAATTATTAAGGAGGCCATATTTATCTTGAAGGTGGTGAAAATAAAGCTGTTGACAACTTGACAAGATCAAATTCAACCCCAAATACGATTCCAGGACGTTATAGCTAAACAGAGTGCGGTCAAAAATCGCAAATTATGCGGTGCCGCACTTGCTCAAAAAGGCGAATTGTGCGGCAGAGTGCGGCGAAAATTGTCAAATTATGCGGCGAAATTGCGGCGAAGTTTCCATAAAAGTGCGGTGATTGTGTGGCATTTAAAGCTTATTTTTTGGGTCCATTCAAACATCAAAACTCATAGTGTAACGTGATATGACGATTGGATACTTAGCAACAAGTATTGGCTATTACGATCAACATAGGTAAATGATGTGTATTGGCCAAGCTTCAGCTACTGACGAAAACATCCAAAGTGACGAAAACGTCCCAAGTCCAGGACGAAAACGTCCCAGGTTCCGAGCAACAAGTACCAAAATGTCCCACATTCCGATCAGCAAGGTACGAAATCGGCCCAGATTCCAATTGGCAAGGTACGAAAACGTCCCAAATTCCATTTAGCACGTCGAAACTAAAATGTCCCAATTTTAGAGACGAAGAGGTCCCAATTTTTAAACCATGATGCAACAACAAATATTTTGGTTTTTATGCGATCAAGTGCGATTTTTGGGAAAATATGCGAAAATATGCGGTGAAACAAAAAATATGCGGAATTATGCGGATAATATAGAATTGTGCGGATTGTGCGGAGAACTGGTAATTGTGCGAAATCGCACTCACCGCACTTAAATGTTGCCTCTGTAGCTAAAGGACTATTTAGCTAACTTAAGTGAAAAGCCCGCCAGCAATATAGTCCTTCAGCTAAAGAGTCCACCTACCCCGTTGAACTACGGAGTACAGAGACTTAGCCTAAGGATCCATTCCTTGAAAACGAGGTCCGACCCGGTGGTAACCGGCTAGATGAAAAGAGGATACTACTAAAGTATGGAATGAATTGGAAGTATATTTGCTGTAAAAGGAATAATTTTCCTAGATAGTTATATCAATATCAAGTCAAACAGAATTCCAGAACCAAGTCTGCATGGAGCATGATTAAAACCTTCCCGAGAAGGTCCTGAGAAACTAACCTGACGAAAGAGATTTCGTCACAATAAATTCAAAATTATATCATAAAAAAGTATTGACGTCACTTTAATTCATCAGAGCAATCTATGTACTTGACAAGTTAGGTATCTAACTTAAGTTGCCAAAGTTTAAAGTCCTTGCATCCTATCAATATAATCATATAAGAACGTTTTGCTTAGTTCAATCAACTTTCGCAGACCAGCAGATTCTGAATATTCACTTATTTTACTTTCCTTTCATGTCCATCATTAGTCATTACTTAAACAACTTCCGATTTTTTATTGCTCTGACTCCTTAAGTTCTAACTTAACAGATTCAAACAAGCACTCTCAGTTTTTGTTAGTATCAGGTGACCCTTGACAGAATGACTACTATCGTGGCAACGTAAGCCTGCACCGTAAGTTATGAACCAAGGGTAGAATTTTCATTACTTGGACATCATATGAGCTGGTAAATCAGTACCAGGAGCCCTAGTAAATCAGTACCAGGAGCCCTAGTAAATCAGTTCCAGGAGCCCTATTAATTAAAGGTGTACACGTGCAGTGCCCGTATCAGGATGTTTATAAATGTTCGAAATATTTATGGCACGTGTGCTGAAACATGCTTCATCTGATTAATATAGCTTCTATCACTGTGATGTAGCTAAATGATACCACATTAATTTATTATTTGAGTACACAGTGATATTCTCCTGATGTGCACTGACTTCTTATCCTATCACTCAACTCCTTCCTCTTTCACCTTTTCACTGATCTCCTTTCTTTGCTCATATTTCTCCATTCTCTCTTCTCACTTGACTTCATTGCTCATGTGTTCATGACTACACCGTGACCAATAAATTCTAGGCAATCATGAATTATTGTAGTTGAAAACATGAATAATTTGGGTACCTATTTTATGGACGTTAATGGATTCAATCGTATTCGTTTATGCCTATTTCAGAAAGTATTGGGGTTCTAACAGCTGTAGGGGTAAATCATGAAGACTGTTCAAGTAATCTCCATTGAGGTTGTGCTGTGAAAACTCAGTCATGTTTATTGTTTATAATTGTGAGTAGAGTGTGTTTATACTTAACTAAAATTGTAAGAAATAAACTTCTGGCATACAAGAAAACTCGGAAGATATTACTATTATACGGGTCTGCCGCAGTCAGGGAGTTCATTAAACGATCCCGCATAGAAACTTTCAAAATGCTTTTGTATCAAATTAAAAATTAGAGCTATAGAGATATAAGAAACAGCTAACAAGAATTTCGCCCGCTTTATTTAGTCTCAGGTGGATACTAAAGATTTCCATATCTGCTCTCGGTAAACACTGTTAAAACAGAAAGCCTAAAAGTACGCTTATACATGATAATCGATAAACAATTAGTTGTAAAATATTGTCAAAAAATGTCAAGCTTTGAACAAGAATTACGTCAGATTAGTTTGGTCTCAGGTGGACGCTAGATTTCCGTAACTTAATTAAATCTTAAATTCTACAGTGCAGCTACCACAGCTTCTATACAGATGATATCGGCCGTGTGATAAAAGCAGCAAATACGCAGAGATGAAATCTGTCATCTCGCGGTTATGCTCTGCTCTCAAAGATCGTTAGACGTATATATCATCTTGTCAATACCTAATATTTAATTGCTCTTTAATACAAACGTAAGAGAAATTTGATCGTAGCGAATGTGATGGTATCGGCTGTAAAGTGTAAAGAATAAAGAAGGACCTGGTTAAAACAAGCACTATAAAGTACTTGATAAATCTATTGACGGTATAGTTAGTTTTGCTATTATCAACAAAATGACTAATACCTAAGCTTTAGTATTTTGTTGATTAAATGATGGTTCGATAATACAACAAAAGGCCATCAACTTGCCCATGGGCAAACCGCAAAGTAATAATAAAATCGGGCAGGCAAAATGGCGCAAGACTCGCCACACGTTATCAGCTATCAAACAATAGAATCTTAACAGCGAAACATCAGACATAAACCTTTTCTGCTAACTGCCGCAATTTCAGACAGCTAGCTATCCGCTATTATTTTCAATCTGTTGTCCACACTCCACAAAGTGGACGGAAAATATGTTGGGATGGAAGATATTGTTATCAAAACGTATAAGTACCTATTTAGCTTAAATCTTGAATGTTCCACGACTTTTGACAATCATTAACAGTTTAATGACAGATAGTTAACAGATTAATGACAGTTTGACATAACCATGCCACGCTTTCAGGCACCTAAAGGAGGTCATCAAGGACAAGAAAGATCTGCCACGTGGATTGGTCGACAAGATCCTCTCAGGATACAATCCAAGCCACAAACCCTTGAACTTTCACTATGATTTCCTTCCATACGACACGTCAGCTCTGACGTGGGACGCTCAACATCGCAACAACAAGGTGCCAATCTCCCTCACCTCTGCTAAAAAGTTGTAGGGCGGTAGCATTCCTACTTTGATTGAAAATCGTTGTAACCGAAATTTTTCTGACATACGAAATTCAAATTTAATATCGCAGCTGCGATTTTAAATTTTTCGGTTAAAACTATGGCAATTTTTGAAATCGTCCTACCAGTAAAAAAACTTTTTTGCACCTATGATCTTCCTGAGTGACTTCTTCAGCGCCCAGTTGTCAATAAACTAAATGTTTGTTTCATAAATACTACGGCTGCTACTTTATCTTGTCAAGACTGTCTAGTCTACTGCTTCGGCAGTCAAATTTTGTACCATCATTCAGCGCGATCTGCGATTCAAAACCATGTATTTATGTATCAGATATCTGGAAAAAATAAAAAATGTGGGTAAACTGAACAAACTTTGAAGTGGCAATACCTTCAGCTTAAATAAGCTGGCAATATTAAACTAGGAGACTTGAAGAAACACTTGGTGATAAAAATGTTACCAACCTTAATTAGCCAAGTCAATTGACTTAAGCACGAAATCAAGGGATAATATCTGACCACAATGCACACTGTATGTCTCGACATGTCTACCCAGCCATTGGTCAAATTTGATAGTCGAAGTACCTAGCGTACTAGCTTAGCATAATCCAATCATAATTGTGGAGTTAAGTGTCGTAGGTGGCTTCTCAAAGAAGATATTGATATTATATTGATATACTATTGTTATTGTCTCAGAGTTGAGCAATCTTACATCATCATATTGTATCAAACGACAAAGAAAGAACGTGTGCATCATTCCCCTTTGTTCTGAAAAATTTAATATAAAACAATTTCAAGAACCACGAAAAAACCATGAAAAATGTATCAATCCTGTTTTTTGACGTCATTTCTCTCATACTGATGAAGTGTGCGACACATTTCAGGAAGGACTGTACTGCTATTGCATGGGTCCTGGAGTTTGGTACAGACAGATGCTGCAATGTCTTAACTGTAAGCAGTGGTTCCATCAGGTTTGTGTTACTGTAGAGAAGAAACAACCTGCATTTGACAATGTATGAGATAAGATTTAAAATTATAAAAAAGCCGCTTTTACGAAGTCTATGCATTTGAAAATGGTGAGATTTATACTTATATCATTCGCGGTTACAATTCGTTGAACAGTTCAGGTAACGTAATATTTCGGCTGGTAGAAATGACTTAAATACTCGCGAAATTCGGCAATTTAACGAGCTCTAACCGGATCGATATTAATATGCTGTCAGTAAAACATCATGCTGAATCAGCATAATATTTTACTGACATAACTGCTGATATATTCACTCTGAGGATAATTAGTCCCTGATTTCTATCTCAACGAATGATAGGTAACCACCTTGAAACAGAATTCAATTAACAGATTCAAGCGGCACGGACTTCCTAATTTGACGGAATTCTGAGTACCTCAATTCCTAAATTGTAGCGCACGGTTCTCGGAAGAAATACGTAAACTGTGACCTTAACACCATGCACAGTACATGATGGTTCGATACACAGTAAAGCGGCAGCGCAGCAGCACCCAATAGACTTTGAAATGACTCAACACTTGATGAGACAGCCCCCTCTAGATAGTGGACTATCTACGATGAGAAGCTGAAGAGGATCGTTGATGAATTTGAGAGTTTTGATCTTGTTGATTATCTTACTGCTATTTGGAATGTTATTTAGAAATTCATGATGTTACATTATTGCTATTGTAATATTTCATGATAATTTCAAACTTATGATTTACTTCAATGAATATCAATAACAAAATATCATCAATCTCCCGAGTCGGAATTCCGTGTACCGCTTCGGAATTCAGTGCAAGTCGGAATTCAATGCGCAAATTTTCCTTGCTGAAATCGGAATTCAGTGCTGGTCGGAATTCTGCGAGGGAACTTCCCTTCATTTGGTCGAAACTAAAAGTGCTGACCTTGGTCGGGTTATGCTAATATGCATGAGAAATGTATATACTTTGCCTCAACCAATTACCAAGCGTCTAATTAAATTTCGTGTATACAGTAGTCAGTAACTCCCCTTCTAATCAGTATTTACCTTAATAAGAGAAAAATCTGTGCCATTTCCGACGAAGTTTTTAGCACCTCTTTAAGGCACCTCTTAAAGGCACCTCATAATGGCATTAGCGACTTTAAAAAGACATTTAAACGTTGTTTAGATACTCATCTCAATTGTCATTGAAAGGATTAAACAACAAAATTCATTGATGGGATTAAACGACAAAATTAATCTCGATATCTTTGGATATTCACAAGAAAACGCCACATTTATTATTTCGATATTAATTTTGTGTTGGCAACAACAAACTGACGTTTCAAGTTTATTGAAAACATAGTAAGGCGGACTGTGGGATGCTTAAAGTTAAAAGCTCAAATTCCGTTCCTCTCTTAACATAAAAAGTTGAAAGTTTGGGGTGCCCCCTCGAAAAAAACAGTTGCAACACCAAAAATGGTTAATTGGCATTGGCATTTTTTCCTAAAATTCAAAAAACGGCATTAACTTCTTTTGTTGTAAAATTTTGACAACTTAAACCTTTAGTTTGCTTATTTGCTTCGCATAAAAGCAGGGACAAAAAAGTTCGTTTTTCAGTTATGATTTTAACAGGTTCTCGTCAAAGTTATAGCGTTGTTGAGAAGGTATTCAAAAGGAAAACAGAATAGCATTCAAAAACAAACCAGTCTTAAGATTGCTTAGGGATTTTAATCAAAGGGTGTTGGAACTTGGACATGCGGATTTAAAAGCAAGCTCGGGTGATTATCCCACATAGAGAGCGGTGCATTCCGAGAGGCAAGAAAATCCAATCGATTTACTCTCTGGATTTGCCAATCTGTAAAACAAACCACAGCATAACCTACCAATACAAAGAACAAAAGAACAAGGGCCGGGGTCAATTTACTATTATGTTTGAACAGCGAGACAATCCTGCCAAATCTAAGGGTTTGTAGGGTTGTTTTAAAACTTACTTAATAACACAAAGAAAATACCTAGACTAGCTTTACTCAACTTTCAGGCATGTGTGAGCTGTGTGAAAAAACCGCTACTTTGTGGCGAGTCAAGCAAGTTTGTCTGTTCCGTCTGCAACTTTGGTGAGGAGCATCTTACTGGGAGAAACTACACTGATCAACAAGCTCTGCATATAGCGGTAGGTGCAATCTTCGGGTTGTCTTCTTCAGTTCTTCTTACTTCTTACAGCTCAAGGAGCCAAGATAGTATGTGATATTGAACTATATGTAACTATATGTAACTATATGTAACTATATATGTAAGGTTTAACTAAGTATGTGATATGTAAATACATGTAAGGTTTAAGTAAGCTAACGAAGAATCAAACAATTAAGAAGGCAGTCAGTAAAGGCATGGTAAGTAGAGGTATTGTAAGTAAAGGCATGGCAATATTCTGGTCGTTATAGCTTTGAATAACGATGTCGCCGTGATAGCTACTGCCTTACTTCCTTATTTTAGATGTTCCATGTGGTTATGACGCGTTACCATGGTGATTTCCAACTGCCCGTTTGTTTGCGGATGAACGTGGTTCCTCTTCTCCAAGTTTGGGACGAAGACCGGTATCGAGACTTGCAAGTCAGCAGTTTGGCTCTGATAGCTTCCCGTCATCCTCAGTTGTTTGAAGCGGGAGCAAAGCACAAAAACACGACTTTGTACAGGTAAAACCGGGATGCAAGGAAAAATTTGTTTTGGGTTCCTATTCTAGATGGTACCTATTCTAGAGGGTACCTTAGATTCTAGAGGGTACCTGTTCTGGAGGGTACCTATTCTAGAGGTGCCGAGGTGGCTGTAGGGCGGATTTAACACGAAATATAAACATCTATGCTTCAACTCCAGACAATTACTCTAAACTTTAATCTGAATATTGAGCCACACGACTGATGAATTTTCAACTTTTAACCTCAAGATAGACAAACTCCTCCTGCCATAGTGCTATGGCGAGAAACGAATCAGCAAATCAATAAGAACCAAATCAATGATTGCGACTACCTGCACTGTCTATTCCACCAATAGCAACTAAACTTGACAAACACTTGACGTATTGTGTGACAGTTAATTACACCACTCAAACACTCTAATGAGTTAATAATGCTAGAGAGCGATCGCACATTAGCCAATGTGATGGGTATGATGATTGTCCGAGTGTGTTAGGCAATACTGATAGCCCCCGTCCCTTTACCTCCATTTGCGTAAC
Organism: Mnemiopsis leidyi; assembly: GCA_000226015.1. Lineage (NCBI taxonomy): Eukaryota > Metazoa > Ctenophora > Tentaculata > Lobata > Bolinopsidae > Mnemiopsis > Mnemiopsis leidyi. Next base: position 322,840 of record JH152800.1, on the reverse strand, counting down.
AGATCAATTTGGCATCTTGACGGCATTGTTAGATTTGCGATTAGAAACCATATATAGCTATCAGGCAGCTGTCACAGTGCAGATACTTGCATACCGTTTATATGGGGTATAACGGGGGATTACTACCCAACTCAACAATAACTGAAACCTATTACTTCTCCCACACGTGCAGGTTGCTGATGACGGAACCCCCCTCATTTCCTGCGGACAGTCCCCCGACCCTCCCACTGCCCGCCTCCCCACAACCAGTACCTCACTTTCTACCTCCCGCCTTTATCGTCGAGCTCTCCAACGGAACGTCTGGTATGTTTTTTGCAAGATTTTTTCTATGGAAAATACATCTACCTCAGAATACTCTGGGGCACAGATCTTGGTTATTCTCGGGCTAATTTTGATAACAATTATCTTAATAATAAACATGCATCTGCGTGATGTATGACAGTAGTCTTTAGCTCAATGATGATCAAGTTTCTGTCATCAGTCATTGATTTGGGGAGGAACATTTCAAGTGGTGTAACTAGTTGTTAATTATCGAAATTTGACGACTGTGAGTCCAGTTAAAACAATCATTGGAGTATAGACTTTTAAATAACCTTAAAAACTTATCATTAAATTACTCACTCACTTACCAACTTGTTGCAACATTGCTAAATAAATTACAAATTACTGAATTACGAGGCTTACCTACTCTTAGCGTTAAAGGGGACACTTTCCCACATTACAATCCGAGATTATTACAAACCAACAAGTCGATATAGGCAATCCGCCTAACTACGGTTTTATCCAGTGCACGGAAACCCGCCACGGCTTTTAATGATAATCTTATGTAGTTATCAAATTATAATCCCATACGTTCCTTGCAGCGTTGCGGATGCCATTATACATTTACACGCAACTTAAAAGTATTTGCGGACAAGCAAATCGGCAATTCCACAAAATAAGGAAAATGCACCGAAAAACACTGAGAGCTCAACCTGGATCGTCAAATTAAAAACCAATATCTATGAAGCGTACAATCGAGCCGGTTTCAATCATAGCAGCATGTATTTTAATATCACGTGATTAATTAATCAAAGTGCACCATTTTCAGAGATTTTGAAGGGGCTCTACAATTACAGAGAGCTGGCCGACATCAGAAAGCCAAAGTTTATTTAAAACTCTATAACTGAACTTATCAAACAGAATTTAAAATAAAAATCGCACTATTATCCTAACCAATCGAACACTATGCGATATTTTACTTAAAAACTTTGACTCTCAGCTTTAATGATGCAGGTGGTTCAATCTTGTCCAATTTTCAAAAACGTGTCGTTAAAAGTTCACGCCCACGTGGCGCATGATAAGATTCAGTCCCGCACATATCATGCATATTTGAAGTTAATTTCAGTTGTCGAGATAACTGTGATTAATCACATCTTCCTCGCGGTAAAAGCTCGTTTTAAAAGAGGATAATTAAACAGGACAACTGAACAGGATAACTTTTTAGCAATAGCGAAACATCTTGTTCTACATTTTTTATTCCACAGTTATATTGGAGTATTGAAGTTAAAAATATAGCATACATATAATAAATCATGTTTTACTGTTTTTAACTTTAGATATTGTTTTTAAATATCACAACGAGCTAAGTTTTGTTAGAGAAACACAAGTTAATCGGTTTATCAACGGCAAGTACTTGTAGATTGCAAAGCTAAAGTTTAACAAAAGTAAACGTCCACAATCTACTTATCCAAAGAAACCTCTTCAGAATTTGTCATGTTCAGGAAGTTAGTAGATCGACAAACTTTATGACTATAAACTTTGATGTTACCAAAGTAATATACCTTCTCTTATGTACCTCGGTAGTCTGAGTATTTCTATCTCTACTAGGCGTGCCAGCATTGCGTGCAAATTCTAGAACGTAAAGTAATGACGTGAAACCCGCAAAAGGATCAACTTACTGCATCGATTTGGAAAAATGATTAGTAAAGCACGCAAGTCGTGCGAAGGAACGATTTGCGTGCAATATTGCAATACTAAAATCGCAATTTCTTGCTCTTACCTTGAGCTTCTTAAAGAGCAATGAGGAAGAAATACAAATCTTATCGTCACACTAAATTAAGTCATTCGAGCTTGGATGGGACTTGGAAAATACAGAACCTCATTATTGATATTAGTAGAATATACCTACTTAGATTTAAGAACATGAGAAGTATGCGTACAGTAGCAAGGGCACGTGGTCGAAGATTTTGCAAGTTGATAGTTTTCACAATTATACTTGGTCTAAGGTTTATTGATGATGTGACGCTTTGAAGTTCGACTGGTACATCGTTATTCGTTAATCGTTACACCGAGAATTTTCTATAAAAAAAGGAAGTTATGTTTCGATTGTAAAAATTGTACAGCTTTTTGAGTATTGGACACCTTAAGAAAAAAGTTTCACTTTAATAATTTCATACACTACAAATTACTAAGTAGCTGTGCTCATACGAATCATAATGATCCTATAGCTACTCAAGCATTTTGAATGTAACCTACCATGCAAAGTTGAAAACTCCGCCTTTCATTGAGTGATATTATCTTAGCGGTTTGCTTCCACATGCTGCACACGATTGTTGGTCCTAGAAACTATTTTTCTTATTAGCGAAAGCTCTACCCCCGTTAGATGACTTAGTTCGCCTGAGTTTTGGAAATAACGCGCCAAATTGTTCGCGATTTAGTGTTCAATAATGCAATAATGAATAGGCTTAAAAGAAAACTTTCAAGTGAGAACCAGTGCAGTATTGGGTGGTAAGTCTTAATATTTCAAATGAGCATACAGTGATTTACGAAAGAAAGAACTAGGTACTGCTGATGCTGTAAAATAATGGTTTAGAGTGACACCAAGTTGAATCGAACTCTCACTGTTGAGATTGAAATGGACACTATTGACTCCTGAGAGCTACCGAAGAATTATTTGCAGCATGTGTTAGTCGTCAGAAAATATTTAAAAAGGTAGTTAATTCACGCCTTTCTTAAGATTGTCTCCCAATAATGAATAATTAAGATCATTAAAAAGTAACGACAATTGCCGGGCAATGCCCGAATTGGAGGTAGAAATCAAGTTTGTCTGAAGACGAAAGCTAGGAGATAATTTGAAATGGTTCGATATACTTTTTGTCAGACGTTAGTACCTAATTAAGTGCGCAACTTGAGTGATCCTAAATCAAATTTACGAATAAGTACTTGCATTAAATTTCGATGAATTTAACGAACACCAATGATATCTTAACTGGAAAGCTGGAATAGGCGATGCCACAAAGTATTTTGTAACATAACATAAAAGCCAACTTTCCGCTGGGGATATATTAGTGCGTTCGAAAAAGATTGTCAGTGAGCGTTTTATTCCAAAAGTAAAAGTCTGTGTAAAATTTCGTTACCAGGATCGGTTTTATCAGGCAATTTTAGGTAAAGATAAGTGATTTTTAGGATAAGGGTTGATATTTAACAGCCCTTTAAGCTAAGCTTTTTGATTTCATTTTCTACCTCCGCTGAATGAGATGAATCGTGATTTTCGTTTCAATGTTTTGACTCAACACAAGATGGGTCTATCTGCTGCAGACAGTCATATTGAGCTCGTAGCGGTTCACGGGGATGCTAGCCCTAACGAAAGGACTGTTTTCCGTTGGATTTCAGATATCTTGAATGGCCGATTACACCAGGAAAAGAGGACAAGCCCTGGTAGACCAATTGTGACCTGTACCACTGCAGCAATCAGGAAAGTAAAGCGAATAAAAACTCAAAACTCATGATTATCATGCACTGATATTGCCTTACGCCTTTCTATACCAAAGACATTCTTTTTTGATATTCTAACTAAGAATATTAACCTCAGAAACGTGCATGCTTTCTGGGTACCTCATTTTTGTCAAAGAGCAACAAAACAGCTTGGGTGGCATGTTGCAGACCGTTACTTGAGCTGTTCAACACCAAGGGTCTGCAGTATATGGGGTCAAACTATGCCATTGAAGACGAACCTTGGTTTTTGTGGTCTCAAAAGTACAAGGGTAGAGTTTGGATCTGCAAAAAAGGCCCGAAACCGACAGATGTGAGTCAAAGTTAACAAAGAAGAAAACAATGAGTTTAATCGGGTTCACTTGCATTTTCATTATCGGTGATGCCCCAAGGTACAACTATTGATGCCACCACTATGATTAGGTACCTAAAGGACACATCTAAAAGGTTTATGGGACTCAGAACACACAAACTTTCTCTGAGAAATTCACACCTCCGAATGGACCATGCGCATCTCTCTCAGCCACTATCTTGCAAGTTTATCGCAAACAGAACGGAATCTCAGTTGTTCACCAGGCACACTATCCTCCAGTTTTAGACCTCCTCGACCGATATATGTTAAGAGCAATCAAGCGGAACCTTAGAAATTATGTTTTTAGGGCCCAGAAGATGTCAAGGCCGCCATTCAGCGGAGCATAATGGTGATGTCAGAAAACATCCTGATGGACCAACTTAAGAAGCTGTGTGACCACTGAGAACGTGTAACTGAAGTTAATGGAGATTATGTTGCCCAAAAACATTGAAATTTTGCACCGTCTAACTATATCAGCTGATTTATTCGACTACTGACAATCTTTTTCGAACGACCTAATATCACCATATTATAATGCTTAAGTAAGTCCGATCCAGCGCAGCGCTGCCAGCTCTACTGCGGCTCTATTGAATCAAATACTGGCTCTGATACTCACAGTAAGATATAAGAACCGCATCTTTGTTCGTCGGTAATATTCTTATTGTTCTTTGGGACATGGTGATGTTACATTGACGCAGGTACTAACACCGGATGGGAGCAACAAAGGTTTTTTTGCGAGATATCACGGTTTCTGCGTTCTAAAGATGGGAAAGGCATTGTTTTTTATGATCGCCCCAAATATAATGCATTTTTTTCATGAGTATAAGTGTGTAAGACTAAAAAGATAAACGTATTCCAATTCTATCGATGGGATAACTTTAATTATTCACAGGGAAAAGCGCTGTTCAGTTGTGATTAAAGGTTATTCGTTAAGACAAATGTGTACAATTAAAAACATGGATTGAGTAAAGTTGCCGAGAGAAAATAAGGAAGGAGTAGAACGAGAATTTCGCCCGCTATGCTTGGTCGCAGTCGGGTGCTAAATTTTCATCTTCTTTTGAATATTGAAATACAGCGAACGTCAAAAAATGTTAAAAACTTTCAACGGTATTTTGTAATCAATTTGCATCACGAATCAGACAAAGATTAAGCTTGCAGTTGCTATCCCAACGGCCTCTAAAATGTACCATTAAAACTTTTGTAATACTAATTTCAACTTATATTTGGTTAATGTGCCGGAAGTTTCACGGTTAATATTATTTTCCAGCATCCACTTGCGAAACACTTAGCTCACGGTGATACCCAACTGTCGAAGCTATTGCTTTTGCTAAGATATATCAATTTGTACTTAACTAATGGGCCATAGAAGCACGTTATCTTCAAACCTTAGATAAGTAGGATAAGAATTGAATATGAAATGTGACATTAATGAGCAGTTTTTAACAGTGTTTTTGTTATTCTCTTCTTGACTCGTGACAAAGGATTTAATGGAATGAATTGATAAATGTCCATTAAATCCTTTGTCTTAACTCTAGTCAAGAAGAGAATAACAAAAACGCTGTTGAACTTGGCTTCTGATGCGACTCATATTTAACAATTATCCGATCGTACAGTTATAATGAGCCACGGAGAAGAATAATTCCGTTTGGTTCGGAAATTGTTGTGAACAAAATAATCTCCTTTACTAGGTGGATAAATTTGTTTAAAAACATGCAAAATTGGTCCTTAAATAATCACCCTTACCTAAACACATAGTAAAGAACTCGGCATGCCGATGGTTTCTTTACGAAGCTCCAGGCAGATAATTGTCAAAATTTCACACACAAGCTAGGAAACCCGAGAATACTCTAGATTCTATTGGAATGTTCTATTGGAAAGATCGTCAATCGTCGTAAGGCAACTGACAAATCATAAGTAAATATGGTAAGATAATTGTTGGCCCATACGGCCTTTTATGTAATCTGTTAAGCCGCATGACTAATGATTTTTCCCGTGGTAGGCTAAGAACGATGAAGAATGTATAGAAATGATCCCTAACGATTGGACGCAGCTATTTTCAGTGTTTTACAGACACAAGAGGTTGTTGCGATTCAGTGCTTGGCTTTGAGGGCGCGACTAATAATCCTTATGATATACGATTACAACAAACATCAAACCAATCACTGTCGGTTTTCTGATTTGTTGCATTCTATGACCATATTGTTGGGCTTCACAGTCGTTTAGTTGCACTCCAATAATAATTGCTAGCTACGCGTTGACCTTGGAGCTTACAGAGAGACAATGATATTATTGAATATCTCGCTGGTTTTCTGCAAATCATATTAGTAACATAACACTCAGTTCATAGCCGCGTTTTTCTAAAGAACAGTTTTTAAGCATACACCCAGCTAAAAATAGTGATAAGAACTACTTGGGTTGAGGGATTTTTCGTTAGAAATTTAAATGATTTTTAAGTCTAATTTGGAGATCTTTAAGAGAAAGAAAAGGCTGGGATGTCCTCGGATAGATAGAAAACGTCACCCTCTGCAACAAGACGTTCGTAAAGCAAGGACTATGTCACCTATGTTTTTTCCACGTAGGTTTAACTAAACAGTCCTACATCAGGCCTTGGTTTGTAGTCATTTGGGTGGCGGCAACCACGACAGAAAATACGACGGACTCATTATTATTATGAATTTCTTATTCATTTTGATGTAAAATATAACGAGAAATCTGAATTCAATTGGTAGATTTATCACATTACCCCCAAATAACACCATTTAAGGCCCAAAATTAAAGATTTTCACCAATGAGCTAGAAAAAAGTTGGACCAGCATTCCGACGTAAAATTTGATGACAAATCAGATGGTTACAGTGCCGAAATCCAAAGACCATATTTAATTTGGCAATTATTGACTTCTTATGGTCGAAATAGTATGAAAATTACCGATGTTTAGCAAGATGAAAAGTTAGACAAGCAATTTAAGGTAAAATTGGACGGCAAATCTGATGTTGGCAACCAAGAAGACACATTATTTTTACATTAAAAGGATACTAATAGTCCCGTGTCTCTTTTGGCTGGAGGCACGCTTTGCGTTTGTGACTGATAGTATGTCGCTCTAGCCTCTGTGCGGTTAACGTGCCTAAAGGATTGCTATTTTGTAACTCATGTGGGGCCGGAACAACAGGGTGAAACAAAATGGACTTATGTCGTGATATAAACTTTAGGCGGGAATTTGCAGGGACATACATACTGTAAACACAACGGAAGTCTGTGGCAAACTGTGACGATGATCAGCTGAAAATTCCACATTGCACATCATGAATCTGATAAAACCAACCTTCCGATTATAGCTGACTAGACAGATCTTGGGGTGGCCGAATATTTAAAACATGCGTGAGCGGGATATTCTGCGATATTTAAACGTGTGAGGATTAAACTGGGTGCACCTGAACACATGTCAAGACCGTTATTAACCCATTAATGTCCAGCAATAAAGCACTGGTCGAAGCTCAATCGTCAAATATTCGCATAACTCGGTAGAATTTATGATGAAGCTTCCAGCCCTGAAAGTGCAATTTGATTTCTGGCAAATTTGCGACTCGCGTAACGTATTTAGATATTTAATGCTTTATTAGAAAATCTGGCACCTGGTTGGGTGATTTATAATTTTCCCGCCTGATAAAAATGCCCCGACTCCAGACTAATGGGATCTAAAAACCCAAGTTAAATGTTGATTTTGGCGAGCTTACCATTGACTCGACAGCATATATGTAAGATACAGCATATATGTAAGATACGTTACAGGTAGGTTATTTGAGATACGTGTCAATGTTGCAGTTTATGAATGGATCATTGATTGAATCGGTCAAGAATTAATAATTACGAGCTAGGAGAGATGCACAAAATCAGCGATCTTTTTTTTCAAGTTCGTGAAGATAGATTAAAAATCCGCCACAGTTAAAGGTCTATGTATCAGTTTTATTTAATTGTTCAAAACACATTACATAGAAACAGTTATCTAATCTATAAGTAAGATACACTAGACATACAACTATACGTTAAATGGACTACTTTAACGCTCAAGTGAAGAACGCTGTTAAAACATCATAGCCGGCATGTAAAACAGACGGACCCCCAAATTAAAGTGCGACGATTTCGATTTGACATGTCAGGCACTCTCCGCTGAACATACCACGCATTCTTCACCCTGCAGCAGTTACACTCACACTTCTGCCGCCTCCCCACTTAGAGCAGACCAGGTACCGGGTAGTCCCTTATTGGAGGTGGCAGGTGCAGTTTAGTACCTGGACTTCAAGCTTATTAGTTGATGATTTGGTGCTTTGGCAGAGGACCTGCTATATTCTTATATTCGTGTGGCAGGTTTGTCAATTCGTCGATTTTAAGCTGTATTGAAGTTTAAATTTGTGTATCGACTTTAGCGCTAACTTGTGGAGTGTGTTGACATAAAGATATCATCTTCGTTTCATTAAGAGCTGAGGATAATATTCATGATATTATACAGCTCAGCACATAATACGCACAGCAGTAATAAGTACAGAATTACTTTGGGCCACGCGTCTCCAATTGGAATAGTGAAAATCGCCGATATGAAAAATAATTGGAGCGAATTTTGCAGGTTTCGATTTTGACGCTTCTCTAAATTAGGCATCAAAAGTGAAAAGGTTTGTTTGAATTACTTGAACGGCATAAGGATCAGGCTGCTTATTGTAATTGTGAAACAACAAGTTTAGGTTTTCCTGTGTGTGGTATGGTAATTTAAATTTTTGTTTGAATGAGGCAATTAAGCACCTAATCTTCTTATCTTGAATGTTTCTAGAAGATCTTATATGTCTGAAGCTTAGCGTGACGCATCAGTACTTCTCGTGCTCCGCTCACGAGTTGCTATCAGACTGTGTTATAACGGGCAGATCCAAAGTTTTAGATAACTTTTCAACATTACAACCTAATCAAAGTTTGGGATATATCTGTGAAGCGTGCTACCTGTACTTGTATACACTCCTAGTGTATTGTATTCTCTTTTTGCACGGTTTTTATATCCTGTATCAATCGTATCATCAGTAACGTACGCAAAGTATCAACAGATTACGTTAAGTACAAACCTGATAAGATACGACATGCTAATCTAACTAGTTGAACAGAAAATAGTTACTTGCTTCAACACCGTAACGAAACAGCAGTCTAGGGTCTGTGCACTTGAATCAGGGATGTACAAGCTTAAATGAAGACTATACTAATATCATTGATCGTTGCTCCACTCGAGTTCCATCATGTCCTTTTTGTCATTGTGATTGGATATGTACATAATTAATATCGAATATAAGTTTGATTATAGTATCGCCTAGATGCCAGCCCGGTTAGACTTAGAGCAACAATCAAATCAATCAAAAGGCCTCTCCGTCCCCAATGTTTACACGGTAATGAAGAATGAAGCTTTGTCAGATGGTGGGCTAGGGCTATTCATTTTACTCGCTGCGTCTGTGGACCGCCAGATATGGGATTTATCCTAGGATTGCTCGCATTAGCAATGAAAACCGCCCTAAGTTCGAACACACAGATTAATTCTAGTTTATTTGATATTAACTATCATGACATTTTTTTAGGACTACAAGTCGATGGTTCCCCGCCCGCCGAAGACTTCCCACCATCCCACTACGACGTATCGCTGTTTAAAGATGTGGACTATTATGGCAAAAAGAGTGGGGTAAAAGGTTTGCAGGACAAACAGACGAACAAACAGACGAAGAGCGGAAAAAAGAGAAAAATCTCTGAGGCTAGTCCTCAGAAAACGTCTATTTCAAGGTGAGCAATTCCTTGCACATAATTAACTTCATTCCTACATTATCTCGATTTAGAACAGTTAAGTAAGCTAGCAGCTTACTGTTACCGTCGGAATACAGATATTTATTTGGCTGTGGATGCAGTTAGTGATCAAATGCTTTCCTTAATCCTACCTTAAACGAATTCACCTGAGATATGATGCAGTGAAATCTTAAATTATACCTCCCCTTAATTTGAGATTCTAAATTAAAATCATTTCGAGCTAGAAATACACCCAACAAGCGATATTCTTACATTACTCTCGATTTAGGACGGTTGAGTAAGATAGTAGCTTAAAAGTTGCTAGTTCCGACAATCGCCTGAATAATTAAGTTGTAGCAGCTTGGCTATAACATATAGATGTTTCCGAGCAACAATACCGCTGAAATAGTCATATGATTGTCAAAACTGGAAAGTATTTAAGCAGCTGAATCCAGCACGAACGTTACGTTTTATGTAATACTTACTCCATGTGTTTCATGACGATTGAGCGTGGTTCAGTAGTTTGCAATATGGTTATTGGTAGCTACTAGCTATACGAGATGAAAAGCGACACGAGGTGAAACATCACGTTTGGACGGTCGCAGATCGCTCGCCACATCACTGACTACATACATTCATTTAGCTGGGGATGCAGTGCTTAGTAATCATATGCTTTTCTCAATACTACATTATCTTACTTCATCTAATACTGAGAAACGAACGCACTTGAGCTGTGGTGCAATGAAATCCTGGGTTGATAATTTTACCTCGCCTACATTTGAGATTCTTTGTCGCCATCTCGAGCTAGAGGGCACGGGCCCGAACCAAAATTAACATAATCGATAGTATTATTGTTTTTTCGGTCATTTAGATCATGGGATATACAAAAGAAGAATTTTAAGACAAATAGTTTGCGGCTAACTTCTTCGAGGGACCCAGTGCTACGTCAGTCGACATTGTAAGATCTTGAGATTTCTCAATCTGCATCCATTCAAAAAGAATGCTTACCTTTTCCCGTGCCATTGATCCTGATTTCTCTACTTTAACGGAGAAACAACCAACAAGCCAAGGGGATACAAACATTTAACAAGTATTCATTAACCACGTAGCTGCATGACAAGATATCGAATTTGAGGAGGGGTAAAACTTGCCATTACTCAATCATACTGCGATAGGAGCTTACCGCGGCAACTTTGTGCCTGCCGTCGTTGTTCTCGCCTAACGTTATACTGGAGGTGTTAAAACGAAATCACTAGGTCGATTCAATTGATTGGGCCGGGGTTATGCGACTTTCTATCAACTCCTTATAAGGTCACGGTGAAAATGGACCCCCTTACCGTTCAAGGGCCTTCAACACATACTGTATTGTATTTGGCGTTTACATCAGACAAGTGGCGGCTAGTGCAAAGTCGCCATGGCAGGTTGCGCTATAGTGGCACTCTGCATGTGCAGGTCTATAAGTCTAACCAGTATTTCTGTTAACCCATTTACTTTCAGAAAAGCTGAAGCAGCAACAAATGACAGAAAACCAAAGAGGGCGGGACGTACTTCAGCCTTAGAGGAAAACAGAAACAATGTTGAAACGGTAGGTCAATGGGTTTTTGCACAGATGCGAAACGCCGCACCTGATTGGACAAAATTTGCCCCGCTTTGACCCCTGCACAGAAATTGTTGCCACCGAGTCGTTTTCAATCCCCTACATCAGTTGGCTCATGGTCCGACATTTCATTTGCATTACGATGTTTTAATCTGCAGATGCCAAAATTTTTCGCGAAAATAGGGTTAAGTTAAGTTCGTTAGCAATAGTGGTACAGTAGATTCAGATTTCAGACAACTTCCCTTTCTTGTCGCTTTTCTTTGTTCGCTTGTAATCAGTCATTAATCATTATCCTATCATCCCATTATCCCTGGTTTGCACAATGCACAAACAAAGCTGTCTCTAGTAAAAGTACACTTTATGCACTGAGGGTAATGACATGGTAATTGAAAAATTTTTTAGTATTTTAGATTTTTTTAAATTTTGAAAGCTTTTTAGATACTTTGTAAGAGTAGGTGTGATGATGCTGACATCATTATTTGTTATTATTATCTGAACTCCACTGCCAGGACGCCAGGTTTATTCTAGAATCATAATACCATTTAGAAATTAACCTGTCCAATGGTTAACGAGATACAGCCAGGTTTTTAAATTACTTCTGCACCATTTTAGAAGAATAAAATCTTAAAATTGTCGTCTGTGATGAACCACTAATTTTAGCGTTATAAATGATCAAAGATTTATTCCATTAAGAATTCAGCTATCACTAGTCGACCTACAATGATTTAACTGCTACTATTATATAGTCCAATAACTGCATAAAAAGCCTTTAAGCAAAGTCTAGACGCTTGGTTCGTTATTGTGACGCGAAAGTGCAAGTGGGATGGTGCATAGTGTCACTGTCGAAGCATCGTGGAACTAGAATTGCGACTGCTTGATTATTGAACGAAAAGTCAAGCTGAAAATTGTCCCTTTCTGACTTTTGAGTATCATTTCTTACAGAAAGCGATTAACTGGCAAACCAGAAAACGATTGACTGGCAAACGTTTATTCCGAAATAGTTTAGTTTCAGCTTGCAGATTTTACGTTTAATTGACAGTGTTTATCATGAAAGACATAGTATACGATGTTATATGATATATGTCTATTGTCTAAGAGGTACTGACCAGAACCTGGATTTTGGGATTTAACATCTGCTTTAAAGTGGCAACTTTTCTGTCACATACTAAAGTGGAACGCGCGTCTGAAATTTTGATGGGATTTGGCGCCATTTTCCACTCAAAGCCGCGCACTCGTGTTTCACTTTTTATTCAAGCCAGCTAACGCTTTCAACTACACTGTAAGGGCGAGGCTTTATAGTGTTTTTGTCACGGTTCGTCAGGTGAAATTTAGGTAAATCTCGTGTTTTTGGATCTCCACTTTTGACCTACAAGTAGAAAGCTTCATTAGCTTAGGAAAGCGTCATTATTTTTTCGCAGTTTTTCAAGCCATGACTAGAAAAACTGCTAAAATTAGTACAAAGTTAAACCTGCCATTTTATAGTCGCTTCAGATTCAGAAGAAGTTGGCACTTTTATGAACGATCGTTTTGCGTTACTCTGTATGACGCCATGTTACGTTCACATTAATTTGACCCTCGTGGTAATTTAACGTGGTAGTGGCTGCACACGTTACAGAAGATGCGTTTCAAAATGTTGGCCCAATTCTTCATAGCAGCAGAAAAATAGAAATGGAGAAATCTTGTAATCGAACGTCGTAAAAAAGTGCCAACTTCGTCTGACGCGACTATAGTGTTTTAAGAAAGTCAGATTTTACCAAATGAGGGGCTATGTTGTGAGGGGCTACGTTGTATGTGTTCGATGACGATATCTATCATTGATTATCTTATAGCTGCAGCTCTGGCCACTTTTCAATCCTATTTCTAGCGGCTCTGCAGTATTACAAATACTGATAGCTCAGCTTGACAAAGTGATAACTGATGTCTGATATCCGTTATTAATGGTTAAACTGCTAACGTTTAACTTTGAACGTCGGTAGTAGCTTAAGATACCGGGCGTTGCGTGGTTCTCTCTAAGTCTACGGTGCCCTCAGACTCAGGTAACCCGGTAACCGTAAGGTAGTTCTCCCACGATTGTACATTTTAAAATTTCTGTCAGTGTAACGCATTTCGTGAAATTCGAAGAAATTTGACTTTAAAAAGCGCATCCAGCATTGACTGGAGACCTCAGTCTTTGTTGCTTTGGATGAAACCGTAGAACTAGACCGCACTGCTTTACCGACTCCAGAAGCGCCGGATAAATTTGAACCAGTGCCTGTTAGCTGTCAATCCCAGCTCAAAATGAAAGTTAATCATATTGCTAAAACGTGAGTCGGATTTTATCTCGTCCCCGTCAAAGCTTAATGCTAGCACCGGGACTTCATACAGTGCAAAACCACATCACAGACCTAATAGAAAGTGAAGTCAGAACTACGAGTACGGTCTGGGACGAGTTCTGTGCGACACTAACGCTTTTTCGTGTCGCGGCACAAATACAAAAAGTCGATTTCAATTGAATATTTCCCATTCAGGCCACGGTACCGGTCGCCAAGTCTTTGACGATAAAGCGGCTACAAAGTGGAGAAAATTACCAGATTCTGGGTAAGAGAGAGGGGAACGACGGGAAAGTGGAGTATCTGATCGCATGGGAGGGGGTCAAATCCCGGTGTCTTCGTGAACTTAAACGGCAAACTGTGCATGAGGCTGCTTGACTCCTAAAGTTTGTTAAGTTAACGTTCAAACTGAATGATCGAATAATTGTTTATGACAATATGAGTCGCATCAGAAGCTAAGTTCAACCGTGCTTTTGTTATTCTTTTCTTGACTCGAGTGAAAGACAAATGATTTAATGAAAATTCATCGATGAATTTCCATTACACATTAAATCCTTTGTTTTTCACTCGAGTCGAGAACTAGAAGAGAATAACAAAAACACTGTTGAAAGTTAACGTTTTAATAAGTTTTATATTTTTTATCGCTAATTTGGATTTTCAGAGCTTCATCAATGTACTTTAACAAATCATGCGTCAGTTTAATTTCATAATATTTAGGTTCGAAAATGAAGCTGTTTCAGTTGATCTCGCATTGTTATAGTGCATAGCTTTGTATGGTTTTGGTTAGATTCTAATTGATTCCCTTATTTTAATTTCACTGTTGTCTAACCAAAGTTATCCAAATGTTAATATTTATAACACAGTTTGAAAATGAAGTTTTCTGTTTTAGTTTTGCCAAATTTTTCTGCTATTGATTTTCAAAATATCAACATCTTCGTATTTCAACTTATTTTATCATCTAGTCAAATTTTGTACCAATATTAAAATTTTAATATTTGCCAGAACCCCACTAGATTTCCCGACCGTACAAACATATTGACTAACAGAAGAAAGTAGAAACACAGTACTATGTATTTCTAAGTTACACCTATCATTGTCCATTTCCTTATTCAAGTTCAACTAAAATAAACACTGTCATTGAAGAATGAAGAACTACAGCTAAAACTGAAAGGGATGATAACATCAACATATTATGGAATATACGCGGAACTAATTATAAATAAATATAACCCAAATCGGCGTAGCAATAATAATAGTATGTAGTAGTTAGAAACACTTAACAAAAGTCACAGCTCATCCCATATTTGGAATTTATATTGGATGGGTACATTATGATTAACTATCGGAAACCAACTAAGGAATTGAAAATCTAAATTATAGGGCCATTTTCTCCTTCTAGTTCTAGATTCCGAAAAAAAGATTTCGGATACCTACATAAAAAGTATGTAAATTCGATTAAAATGGACCATGATGTGTATATTTTCATGAAATCTCCCTTTAATCACAAAAATTTTGCAGAGATAAGTTAAATGAAACAGCACACATTGTCTCTTACAAAGGAAAACAGCCTTTTCATGATTATATAACTTTAGTACTGAGCGTTCACCCATTCGGTCCGATATGATTTTAAGGTCTATTTACAATTAAATATCACAAAATTTTCAAACTGCGCACTCAAAATATGCATACACTTGGTGGGCCTGTGAGCTCCTATTACAGGGCTGAAAAATAAGTAAAACGAATCTCTCCACATTTCTTTTGAGAAATTCTGCTCTCGGACGGAATAATCATAAAATTATCAGCGGCTTTTCATCATACATCCTTACCAACCATCGCATCATATTGTTCATAATTCTCAAATCTATGGTACAAGGCTAGGGGTCAGTGAGGACTTCCTTTACGTTTGTTGCGCTGGATGTTCTGGATAATATCGCTCACGGATTTCGCCAGACGAAGGTGGTCCAGACCTGAGCTGAACTTCTCGTTTTTCCAACTCTCTCTTTCTATAACACGGGGCAAGGTAGAACCTTCAGGCTGCTCTTTTAATGCGTTCTGAACCTGGTCACATGATAACTTAAACACGAATAGAGGAATAGGCGATAATTTAAAATCTAGATGCTGCTCAAAAAATATATAATTGCATCTTGTTTATAACAGTCTGAAATACTTAATAGATCTCATGCTTCGACATTGAATTGTAAACGACTACCTTAACTACCCTAACTGACAGCGAGTACAAATAAGATGACGACATACCATGACACACAACTCCTCCTCATAGTTCTGCTTCTGGGGCATCAGGAGATGTCCCACAATGTCCCGCAACTGTTTCAAGAACACATCCTCCCTCTTGGTCTCCCCGCAACTAGTGCCGGGAGGGGGCGACACCCGCTGATACCCCCAGCTGGTAGAGTTAGGGGTGGGATTGCTGAGCCTCCGCTTGTCTACGAAAGTGGACTTGGAGAGGTAGGAACGGAACTCGGCGTTCTTTTCGGGGACACGTAGATCATGGAGCGTGGCGGAATGTCCTGCTTTGAACTTATCTAGTTTGTCCTGTGGAGGTCCAGGGGCAGGGGTTAAAGTTACTGTTTCTAATCGAGAAGTGTCTCCTAACATAGCATTAAAACTAGAAGTCAATTTCACTTTAATTGCACTTTCGTTGTAATTGAGGTGCGGAAACCAATAATCGGACAGGTTTTTTTTCAATCGTATGCCAATCGTCCGATACACTAGGAACTTTATAACGCTCACAAAATCATACCCAATTTTATCAGAATATCAAGAGATCAAAACTTACCGGATTCCTCATTATTCCACTGTCGTGAAGATCAATGTTATCGTTAGGTTCTATATCATTTAGCCAGGCTGAATTGAGAAGCTCATCCACTGTCATTCTACGGTCTGAGTCCACGTTTAACAGCCTGTAAAGTTTTTGAATAACCCATTCAGTAATCTGGCCAGTTTTCGGGAACGAAACTATACAATATACATGAAAAGGAAACTTTCTTGTGCCACGAACAAAGTGACACAGACAAGTAAGCTGCAGTTCGTTTGGATTTGAAAATGTTTCACCTAGCCTAGCAAAGTTTGGCTTGATATATAATATGCAATGGTCTAACCTGACGACAATAGTCTTAGCTTCGTGTGAAACTCTTCCCCATTCCCTGGCCGGGAAATCGTACTCTCCCCGCAATATTTTCTGTTCCATGGACCGCGAGAAAAGTTGACTTGGTACTTCTGAATAAAACGGGGGATATCCGCACAGCATGATGTACAAGATAACTCCCAGACTCCACATATCACAACTCTGAAAATGTTTTCCTTGTAAGTGTTTTTCTTGAAAGTATGCCAAAGCATGTCTGTCAACAGAAGTGTTTTTATGAGTCAGAAGTTATGTAAGGGGAGTATTGACTGATTTGAGATTTGCATGGAAAAGATTCTCTCAAAAGCGCCGAGTGTAATGCGATTTTTCGCAAATCTACACCACAAAGCCAATTTTACTTGATGAAATCGAATGAATGATATTCAAGCTGCAGCTCCATTCGCAAGAACGCTATTTTTAGACAGAATTCAACCGAAAGCTTCAAATGTCACGTGGTAATATAAGCCGCGCATATAAAACTCGCGCCGCGCAGCACGACTTTCCATACAAACTATCTTGAATTACATTGCTAACATCTAATTGTAGACCTGATCACAATTTTGGATTCTGTTTCATACTCTCATCAGCTCCTGTTGATTTGATGGTTGAAAGATTCTTTTCATACTGATTTTACGTTTTCAGTAAGACTTCGACAACCCACGCAACAAGCCATCTAAAGTGATGTTCTTACCACCAGGTATTACCAGAAACACTAAAAACAACCACATGCCTTATTTAAAAAGATTTCTGATCGCTGACTACGGGAGCAGCTGGTCAAATTTCTTTGTAGAATACTCGCCAGTGAGGTGGTCAGAAATGTGTTGACCTCTGCTTTTAGGAGGATAAACTCTACCTAAGTAACCTAAGTAAGTAACAAATTTAGCTTACTTTGTCGTAGGTGTAGGTACAGCCCTCTGGAACCCTTCCTGCCTTCACGGCCTTCTGGAATTTAGATGCTTCTAGAATCTGAGGAGGAGACATAATCACTTAATTAATTTACAGTCCGCCAGACTGTAGACAACTACAACACCGAATCTTCATTCTTCAGCCAACATTCTTAGTGTTAATGGAGCGGACTTTTCTTAAGAAATAAAGGTATTGAGCAATGTAAGTTTGAGGCGATTGCGACATATATAAGTTGTCTGGATACTAGGCCTACTCAACACTTCGTATCGCATTATCCTATTATGATTATCCGTCTTGACAGCAAATCTGTCCAATTCATTTACATGAGATAAATAATTAGATAAACATTTTATCGATTACCTGGGGTGACACATAATATGGCGTGAAATGTGGAGTAGTCAGATTCCCGTGGTCTATCTTAGCAAAACCGAAGTCAGTTAGCTTGACTATCATGTCCGGTCCGTGGTCCTTGAGCAGCAAATTCTCCGGTTTAACATCCCGGTGTGCAATGTTGTTGTTGTGGCAGTGTTGTAACGCCTGGGCAATCTGCCAAATTTCGGTCTTTTAGATGGGCCATAAACACGTTTAAGCTTTGATGGCAAATTTATCAGTTTGAAGAGGTGTAATCATTTGTTTAGCACGCATCGCAAGGAGTGTGTGATGTTATTGTATTTCAGCGGCAATGGCTTCAATAGAACAAGTTTATAGGAAACTGTGTGTCGTTGCCAAGAGAGGCGCTAAAAATATCTCAACTATTTTACAACAAACAGCCATTACTGACATAACTACAGTCTATATATGCAGTCTCTCCAAAGTTGCGTATATTGAAGAGGGACAAATAAACGTGCCTGCACACACACACACACACACACACACACACACACACACACACACACACACACACACACTACACACACACACTACACTACACACACACACACACACACACACACACACACACACACACACACACACACACACACACACACACACACACACACAC
>JH152800.1:249212-267122 GCA_000226015.1 Mnemiopsis leidyi | reverse complement strand
TTGGTTTCGGAGCAAATTAACCTCAAAGTGAAAAACGTCAAAAATCAATTTTCTTCCGATTCCGTCCGTAACGAACCTTTTAAGCAACTTTATTAAAAATCCTCGGGTAATAAGTAGTTAAAAGCTATTGAATAACACATATGGTAGTCCAATCTAATGCCATAAAAAATTTCACGTCAATAGTCAAATGATTAGTGGAAGAAAATCTAAGAAATATGCTGCGAATTCCGTCCGTAACGAAATAACATTTGTCAATATGGCCCACATATATATAAATCAACAGTCTCATCTAGAGACCCATATTCAGAGTGATTAAGTTCTG
Source organism: Mnemiopsis leidyi (assembly GCA_000226015.1). NCBI lineage: Eukaryota > Metazoa > Ctenophora > Tentaculata > Lobata > Bolinopsidae > Mnemiopsis > Mnemiopsis leidyi. The sequence goes on along the minus strand of JH152800.1, from coordinate 266,800 downwards.
AGCATTTTCGTTTCAAGATAGTTTTTACCCTGGGTACTGCGATACACAACACTTAACCGTAGCATATTCACATCAGTTCTGAAAACACTCTTAGGGCCTGCGCCTCGAACGATGAAAATTTTCTCACGTTATTGCGAATTGGTGTAATGATCTTGGGATCACAAATGAAAGCCACTTAACTGGCCACACCTCCACCCCTACCTTTCTTTGAGAACTTTTTATGACATATCCCGTGTCATGTATTTCAGCAAGCTTTGCTCCATCGACAGTCTTCGGCCATGTCTCAGTTATAATACCACATGTAGTTAAATCATTGTCCCAAAGCATCTTTATTCAGAACAGGGCATGTGCCACCATCTTCTACAGGTTTTTGTATAAATTAGATTTCATTAAGATGATTTTAAAAGATTTACAAAAACTTTTTTACGTACATTTTAAAATTCTTATATTCCGCATCTGGAGAAATGGTTAAGAAATTCTTCACAAGTTGATCAAAATAAGAATTAGATGATAATTCTTTGTAGGTTTACTTTATCTTACTTATCGAGACAGTTTTTAAGTATCTCAGCACAGCTGTCATTGCTGTGCATTATAAACAACCATATTTTATCATTATTATTGTAAGTACCCCACATGTCGATTACAAAGTGATTCTGCATTAAAGCAGCCAACAGATATTGTACTACATTGTTTACAAGGATTTTGATTCACATCACGTTTTCTGAAGTGAATTCTGTGTTGATAACCATCCGGTCAACTTCCCTTCTTATTATGGGGCATTTCCGTGGCCCTCCATTGTGTTAACTTGTCTCCTTCTTAGTTTAAGCTTGAGTCAAAGCGATTTTCTACTGAATACCTTCTGTTTTCAAGGTACAGTGTGGCATTCAGTTGTGAGAACACTGAACTTTGTGATTTAACAGAGAGACTTTTAGACCAATGGTTAGTTCACCTTTTTTAAGGTAAATCACATCCAATGTATGACCTGTATTATGATGCTTATTGATTATGGAACTATTTGTATTTGTATTTGCTACACCTGTACCCAGGCTTTTACAGTTATACTGAAGGGGCTCCTGCAAGATTCTAGATCGTTTAATGGAGACCTTCCTCATTTAACCCTCAATCATGGTTTCCCGGTCAATCGACTGATTCGACTGAAGAAGATTGCATAGGAAAATGCCCGTAGCGCACTCCTCTAGAATTGGCGGATCTGGGAATCGAACCTCGGATCTTCTGCATAGAAAGTCAGGGTAGATACCACTACACCACCAAAACTGAGTTTTATTGTTAATATGGTTACTATTTTTCCTTTGGCCTTAAGTAGGGCACCCCATTAAAAGAGCAAGGCTCTTCCAGGCTGCATCCTGCAGCACTTTAGTTTGTCTCATGTATATATTTAAATTATCAAATGTTATACTGTATAATTGGGTGATACAAATTTTATTTCAATTCAGTTCATTGTGATGATTCTGTGCTTTTCAAGGTCTCTCCTTCAAAGACAATTTCACCTATAATATTAGCAGATACCCCGTATGGTAACTTTGGGAAGCATTTTGTTGGAATTCTTTGATTGGTACCTATAGGAATCAAGGATATTCCTACAGTTGATAAGTACAGCAGCTTTTTCACGAAGATTGAAATTCCAAAAGCCAACAGACACCTCTTCAGTGTCATCATAAGATCAAATATATTCAGTTTGACAGGTCTTTAGCTTGTTTTCTACAAACTTTTTGACTTTGATCATGGTACCACTGTTACAAAATTAATGTTATCTTTTCGTAATAGAAAAAGAACTTCAGGTAAAGGGAATTGAGGTGCATGTGAGGCTTTTGAGGAGAGAGAAACTCTCTTTGAAATATCAGAATTTCGACAAAAGGACTGATGAATACAATGAAATATTGTCATCACTTTTATCAGAACTAGCAATGGAAGAAATCTTATCCTCAATGATTATATCCATGTTGGTCAATATTTCATTTTCAACTCTGAAAATTGTTCAGAAAAATGTTTTGAAAGTGGAATTCATCAAATCAACCTGATTTACCAGATTTTCTACCAAGGTGTTAGAGCTATTTTTAATCTCTTTTGAGCTGGTTTTCTTGATGCAGGCTCGACAAAACCACCACAGGCATGGTTTTACCGAAATCACTGTAAGAGTATCTGAGAATAGAGAAACTGTAAGACATGGAACATGATACATATGAAGACATAATTGACATTCAATAGTTTCTTTAGAATCTACATCAATGGAACATTTGAGACATGTATTTGAAAGAGGAATTGGTTCATCTATTTAATTTGTAGTGTTGAAATAGTTTGTTATATTTTATTTATCATTCTTGATTAAAATGTGATGCTCATAAAAATTTAATTCTGTTTTCATTATCTGTTGACTAATAAACTACTCGATTAGATAGGAGGCTCTATGTCAAGCAGTTCTGTCATCGATGATGACTCTTCAAAATGAAAAGGCTGATCAAGAGCACGAACCCTATGCACCTCACTCAGTGATCATTGTCAAAGGAGTCCAGGGATTTGGCTTTAATGTTCGAGGTCAGATTGATGAAGGAGGGCAGCTGAAATCTATAAATGGGAGTTTATATCCTCCACTTCAACACATTAGCAATGTAATTCCTGGTGGCCCTGCTGATGAAGCTGGAGTGCTTATGGGTGACAGGTATTTAAACTTTTTAGAACATGAATTGTATTAATAAATTTCCATTAAATCATTCATTGTATGCCTATAAATTAAGTATTAAATTTCGATTCAATTCAATGTCTCTCTAATGTGACAATTAAAATACCAACCGCCTTAGAGTAAAGTACATTACATCAACCAAAGACATGATCTACTGACAAAGGAACACAATTTTTCCCACGTGACATGAAAATGCTTTTCAAATGCTTTTTAACAATCTCAAATAGATTTATTAAAAGAACTGATTATGCCCAACTAACTGACTAATAGAAATACCAGTACATTAACCCTACATCAAAATGATGGTCATTAAATTTTTATACAGTTTTACCTAAATTTCCCTCTCTATATAATACGACTATTAGTGTACATATAAACTTAAAAAGTGTCCTTCTGTCCTCTTCTGGGGGACAATATAATGAAAAATTGGAGCCCGGAGTAAGGCACTTTCAATAACCATGACACCCTGTAATTTGCCCCAAAGTCAAGGTCAAGAATTGACCATGACCATTGAACATGCAGTCATTTGCCATGTTCATGGTGAAAATTTGACCATTTGACTGTGCAGTATTATAAACAATTTGACCGTGGTCATTGGTCATGGTCGAAGATTGTAGACCATACTACCATGAAATCCAAGGAAGGCCAAATGGTTAGGAATACTGCCATCTTAGCCCCCCCCCCTTTACATCAAATAATATAATGTCATATAAGTTAAATCTCTTGATTAAAGCAACACTTGGTTTCATCAGTTAAGTACCAATAAACAATTTCAGGATTCTCGAAGTGAATGGAATCAATGTGGAAGGAGAATCCCACTCGAAAGTAATTGAGCTTATAAAGTCAAATCCTGATAAACTTCGAATGGTACTTATGAGTGTCCCTCCGAAGGAGAATGAGCGTCTTGATGGTGAGTCAGTATCATACTGCAGTGAAGATGAGTTTGAAATCCATCAAGTCGATATTACCATCCCAAGTATGTCACAAAAAGAGGAGGGCGGAAAAAATGTGGTATACTACAATGTCTACATTGATGGAAAGTTTCTCTGCTCCCATAGGTACAAAGCATTCCACGATTTGCAAGTCGATCTCAAAAACAAATTCTTTCAGTTTGAGTTTCCAAAATTTCCAGGAAAATGGCCTTTTCAATTAAGTCAATCTCAATTGGAAAAGCGACACAAGGAACTTGAACAATGGCTTATACAAGTCTGCTCTGTGTCACAATTGTTCAGCCATTTTTATCTGCAGGATTTTCTTGGCCTTGTTAATGGCAAAAATAGTGAAAAGGCTGACATGACATCTGTTGGCTCTAAAAGTGAGCCTGAAAATGCTGACATAAAAGTGTTTCTTCCTGATAAAAGCCCTGTGTGTGTCAATATTCCAACAGAGTCCAGTGCTACAGGTCTCATTGATGCAATATGTGAAAAGATAAACATTCCTCCTGAAAACTCCAAGTACTTTTCCATCTTCAAGTCGATTGATGAAAGCAATTTTGAGGTTCCTCTTTCTATAACTGAGAAACCTTTGGAACTGCATGTCCAAAACTACAACGAGTCAGGAACACTTAAATTTACTTTTAAAAAGTTTGTGTTTTCAAACAAATTAGAGAATCAAATAGCAGAAAATTCTTCTTGTTTGAACATCTTATATCAGGAGGCAGTGCAAGATTTGGCAAATAAGAAATTTGATACCACGGGTAAAGAAATAGAACTGAAGCGTACTCAGCACATTACAACTCAAAAAGAGTTTTTAGAAGTCGTCCAAACTTGTCCTGGCTATAACACAGTTGTGTTCCCACACTGCGCATGTGACAGTCGTAAAGATGGCCATGTCATCTTGACTGTTTCCTTCCAAAAGATATCAATACAGGCCTGTTCTTTGGATGGCATCAAGCAGGATCAGATTAAAAACTTTGTGTGGCCCTCAGTCAGCGATTACGGATTAGATGGAAATATTTTTCATTTTACCATCTCTAAAAGTAATTCTGAGAGAAAGATTTCTCTGACGACTCCGTTTTCTGATTACATTTCTCAATGTTTTGATCGCATCACAGAATCTCGAGCTTCTGATACTTGAAACAACAGTGTTTCAAGTACATCTTATATATTTAGGTGGCTTAAGAGTTATGTTTTTGCTTGAATTGGTATTGTTACTTTGTTAATTGTAAAATTGCCATGAGATGTCTAGTCATGAAGTATAAATACAAATATAAATATCAGTCAATGTTGACAAAGAATGTAGTAAATTTAGTATGTGTAGAGGTTTAACTTATATATTTCTGTCAACTTAAACGTATCTGCGTCAAATATGAACAGTTCTTTTTGTCAAAAACCTTAAGATATATGTCAAAAACCTTAATGATAATTAGGCCAGGGCCTTGTATACAAATTCTTCCTAGAAAGATAAAAAGCTGAGAATAAGGGTTGATGATGATGGAGTCCATATTAGTCCATAAATATTATATATAGTTTACACAATATTATTTAGCGATAGAAAGTGTTGTTTTGGTTTCCAATCAATGCATTTGAATGATTTAATACATTATCTAGCAATCTAGATCAAGTAGTTAAGGCCATTCTAAGCTAATTTACAGTTCAGTTCAATCAATTATATATCTTGATCGTAAAATCTTCTTAAATATTCCGGATCAGATAGCAATGTTTGTGAAAATTTCATTTTCTACTTATTTTAAGAGATGTTAAAAAATTACGTATCTTCAATATTGGATTTTGTACTCGAAATTCGACTCAAAGCATTCTTAAGAGTATGTTGTTTTACTTCATCGGCTGAACAGTGAATATGTACCCTGAACTACTGTTGTCCAAAAAACCGTGAACAGGATATAATATGTGATTAACTCTAAACACCAAGGTCAAATGACTTATCTGTATTGAAACTTTGACAGTCTTCCTTATAAACTCCAACTTCAGCCTAAAGTCCGCCTAATAATCTAATATATTTTACTGGAACTAATGTAGTTCTTTCAATGTAGCTCGCCCAATACAAGTTTCAAGTAACATGATTAGAATATAACTTCATTTACGGCCAACAAATGGTTCTAATTCAGTCACCTTGCATATTTGTGAGAAACAGGTGCAATTTACTTATTTTCTCTGTTTATGAGAGTGATGAGAATCTTGAAATTTCTTTGTTTAATAAGCTCAAGACTACTGATGAATGCTAAATGTGCACTAAGAAAACAAATATGGGAACAAATGGAGAAAAACAATCTCGTACCCTACCCTCTACCTCTAACTGGCCGTATTCCTAACTTCTACGGCAGTAAAGGCGCTGCCCACAAACTGTGCTCCTTAAAGGAGTTTCGCTCTGCTAGAACAGTCAAGATACACCCAAGTTTGAATGCTGAACCTCTACGATATCTCGCTCTGAAATTCGGCAAGACCGTCCTGACTCCTCCGCTTCCCGGCCACGACTTTCTCTACTACTTACTAGATCCACATGTCATCCCTGCAGAATCGCACAAGTTTGCAGCCTCTAAAAAAGGGTTCAATAAGTTGGGAAAACCCTGCAAACTCAGAGAAATCCCTCCAATTGACATGGTCGTGGTAGCTACAGTAGCTTGTACTCGACAAGGTGCACGAGTGGGCAAAGGCAAGGGTTACGGAGAGGTTGAGTACGGGATATTGCGAGAGATTGGTCTGGTAAATGAAAGCACTCCTGTTGCTACTGTTGTACATGAGGTTCAGATTGTGAAGGAGACATTGCTTCCTTCAGTCTCATTGTCTTGCCACGATCTCCCTGTTGATATCATCTGTTCTCCTAATTCCGTTGTAAGAACTAAGACGACAATTCCCAAACCTCGGGGAATATATTGGGAACTCATTTCTGATGTGATGATGAATGATATTGGAGCTTTGAAAGAGCTGAAATCTTTGAAACCGAGTTGAAAGGCATGTTGGATATCGAGATTTTGGGAGATTTTTCTCCTTTATGAGACGATAAACTTCATATCATTATCGGACTATATCCAATTCTTTCATATCAATCCTTTCATATCCAAAGCAGGAGGCTTAACTTCCACATCGGGTCTCGTGATGTTTTGATGAGTCTTTAGTAGAGCGAGGGAAATTTCAGACATTTTGCGATCAGCTCGATAAAGAGAAGGTGATTTAAGATGATTAGCTTGAATACAGTCGGAAACTGTAGCTGTAGTAGTATAAAATGGCCAAGAATTCAGAGTGTAATACTGAATAAGTATTCGATTTGAAGGGATTTTGATTGTTTTCAGAAAAGAATTGATTTTCGAAGCCTCTTTATACATAAGAAACTCGAGCAATGTATTTTGAAAACGGATAAACAAAATTTATTTAAACGTGGCGTAGCACCATGGCCAAATTTTTATTCACTGATACCACTGCACTGGTTAAACCTAAATTAACGTTCTTGTCACATAATGATGATTGTAACAACTATCGTAGGTAGCTAGGATGAGTTCAAAGAAAAAGGCAGATGCGGAGAAGTTTCAACACCAGCTGCTTGAGCTGTTGAAGGACGAACCAAACCGAGTGTGCGCTGACTGCCGGGCAAGAGGTCCTAGGTGGGCGAGCTGGAATCTGGGTTAGTTGCTAGGTGGGCGAGCTGGATTCTTAGTTAGTTGCTAGGTGGACGAGCTGGGATCTGGGTTAGTTGCTGGGTGGGCGAGCTGGATTCTTAGTTAGTTGCTAGGTGGGCGAGCTGGAATCTGGGTTAGTTGCCAGGTGGGCGAGCTGGAATCTGGGTTAGTTGCTAGGTGGGCGAGCTGGAATCTGGGTTAGTTGCTAGGTGGGCGAGCTGGAATCTGGGTTACTTGATAGTGTGATAATGATCGCCAGGAGACATTTTTAGAAAAGTTTAGGTTGATTTGTTATGATAACTGTATGTGTTGATGTAGTCTTAGTCACTTAGAATGATCTATTTATCAGGTGTGTTTATTTGTATAAGATGTGCGGGAATGCACCGTAATCTCGGAGTTCATATTGCTAAAGTTAAATCTGTCAATCTTGATACTTGGACCCAAGAACAGGTAATTTAAATGAAATTTATCGATTTTTTCCCGATTTTAAGGGGTTTTCTGCAAGTTTTGTCAAGTTTCCCAGAAATGATTTGGACCGGCTTTTACTTCGCAGGGCCAATATTTACTCAAAATTGTATGTATGTATACAGTATTATATCAAATATGAGGTCAAATCTTCAGATCTTAAAATCTTAAAACACACACTAAAGATAAAAGTTAAAGAATGATAGAATAGTAATAGGTAGAAAAGAGGTATTAACTATCAGTATTATACGTAGCTACATACTTGGCAGCTAACAAATAAACCAGAATTTAATAATTGTAACCCGTTGTATCAAAATATTATTGCCATGGAACAATTTTGACAATCCATGCTGAGTAATTGTTTTGTATGCCTCTACGATAAAGGTGTGATATTCCTGTCCTAAGCGGTTTTGAATACTTTAATTAAGCTCTGGTGTCCTACGCACATCGTGTACCTAATTTGTATTTTGTTATGAATCAAGATGGTAAAATTGTTGCTTTTACAACTTTTAATTAGTCTCCTTGGTGTTATAATTAGATCTTGGTAAGTGTTGGCGTTCACTGGAGATCTTATTACAAAACCACAACTTTTAACTTTTCATATGGTCACTACCATCAAGAATCTGCCATGAAATGTGATATTTTAGCTCAAACCCGAACTGTAGATTATCTTTTGATCGTTTTATTCTTTCACATCCTGTAATAGGGCGATGAGTAATTGTGGTATCTAATCGTTGCAATCAATTGCTCATGCTGCATGCTGTTACTCGATATAGACAAAATGACCAAATTTACTAATTCAACGGTGCACTTCTGCAAGAATGAGGACTGAGAAGACCCTTAAATAATACAGACCTCTGTTTCTCAGTAGTCAGTATGATATGTTACCGTTCAGCGGATTTTTGTACAGATCTAGATATGTTTTCAGGAAATTTAAGAAAGAAGTGTTAGTAACTGTAAATGTTTAGTAACTGCTAAATGTTAAATTTCCAAGTTTTAGACGCTCAATACGTCCTCTCTGTAGTATATTAAAACCCAAGAATGTACTCTCCCAATATGTAATAATACACATCAGCTCTACGCAATTTTGGCAGTGTACATTGATGCTGCTAGGATGTGCAATGTAATACACTACAAGCTTGCTGTCTGCTGATGTCGATTGTTGAGTGGGATATTGTACAATGTACATGCCGCAATGTACAATGTACAATGTACATGCCGCAATGTATATTGTACATCAATGCCACAATGTCCGTAGCAATGTACATAATTATTATTTAATTATGGTGTAAAGTTACATCAGCTGCTCTAAAATGAATCAAAATGGGGATAAATTCAAATTAAAGATAAGACCGTTTTAAGTTTGCTCATAAAGAAATAAGACCGTTTCAAGTTTACTCATAATAGTCAATGCTTACAATTTGGACTCTGATAACTATAACGTGGATTCGCAACATTGGCATTCCATTGCTGTGATGGAATACAGTACTATCACAGACCAAAGCATGATTACTACCACAATAATCAATAATGTGTTAATGCAGAACACAATCAGCAGATTGACCACCAAGTAAGCTGCTGACGCTGGTGACTTATATATAATGCGAACTTTAGTATGTCCTACACTGGTTGTACAAGGACAATAAAATCACTCGGCAGATGCTGTACATTAGATATAATATAGTGTACACTAGATATAATATAGTGTACACTAGATATAATATAGTGTACACTAGATATGATCTAGTGTACACTAGATATAATATATAATGTACACTAGATACAATATAGTGTACACTGGATATAATATAGTGTGCAACATCTGTTCTTTTGTAGGCGATATATCTTCTCATATTCTATCGAACAATCGGATAGTGTGTGCTGTGTCAGCTAATTTTCAGTAAACATGATGGCTAGCCTGATATCACTCTATTGTCTGCCGGTCTGGCAACTTAATCTGCTGTTCTCATCGTTTAATGTCCTTATGTAAAAGTTCAGCACCTTCAACTTTCAGCCCATACTGTCACATTAGCTTGGTATTGGCAATCTATTTCTTTATGTGGGGTCCATTGCCTTGTCAGATTTAATTGCAGAGATAGGTGCTATACTTACATAGGTACATAGGTGCTATACTTACATAGGTACATAGGTAATATACTTACATAGGTACATAGGTACTATACTTACATAGGCACTATACTTACATAGGTGCTATACTTACATAGGTGCTATACTTACATAGGTACATAGGTACTATACTTACATAGGTACATAGGTACTATACTTACATAGGTACATAGGTACTATACTTACATAGGTACATAGGTGCTATACTTACATCATCAACATGATGTTCGAGCTGTTCGACATTCTGAAGAAAAGCGGCCTCCAATTTCTATGTATAGCCAATGTGTAATGATACCACATTCCACAAGCTTGTATAGTACAGATGGAGTGTACTCATCCAGTGCATCGTTACCGTTAACCGTGTACTCGATGTTGCGGAAATGTAGACCCTATTTCAGAGAATTATACATATGCCGCTAGGCTCGGATAACATTTTATTGCGTAACAGTCACAAGATGTTGCAAATTACTGTCCTCGACAAATGACTGTTCTCGACGTTCAGAAACAAAGATTAAATTTTAATGTCGCGTTTTTACTACTTCACTATTTGCTTACAGATATTGCCGACAGATACTGTCTGTTCAGAACTGCTTTGCTCAATATTATTTAAAAGTCTCACCCTATCAAATAAAAAGATCGAATCGAAACCCGGTGGCAATATGACCGATTGGCATGCAACAGAGTAAAATGGCATTTTTCCGAACTACAGACTATATACAGCCCCGCCCTCAGGTCGACAACATGCTAGCCTGGGGTAACGGTATCGCTAACGAGTTCTACGAGTACAAACTGCCGAGCGACTTCCGGCGTCCCACCGACGATCCGGGTGTCGAGAAGTTCATCCGGAACAAGTATGACAAGAAGCTGTACATCCACGAGAACTTCGACTACGCGAGCAGCGTGAAGAAGCAGCCCGCTGGGAACAGCGGTGCTGGGAAGAAGGCAGGGAAAGTGCAGCCTGCTGCGATCAACGCTCCTGTCAGGAGCATTCCTGTTGTTCCTTTAAAGACGAAGTCCGAGGTAAGTCGTGTACTTTATAATTTACTAGATGTGTTTGGCATCTACATGAAACAAGGGTGGCCCATTTTATTAGCCATCCTGGAGCTTGGCCATACCTTTATTCCGTTACTTCTACAGTCTTCTTGAACTAAGCTGCTCTTTGCAAGACAGTGTGAAACATTTTAAAGTTAAAATAGCAATTAGTTTCACTCAGTTGGCATCAATTCTCAAGAACTTCTAACGCTCCCTTTTCGTACATCATCATATGTATGATTACAGATAATAGATTGAATTATCCTTTATGACTCATTTCGTATGACTCGTTGAGTTGTAATCATGACAAATTTTGCAACTTCGACACGCTTAACGGGTAATGGAGCAAGTTCTATACGTCAAGTGCTAATAAGGGGGGAAGGGGTAAGGAAATGACCACAGCCCCCGCCCTGTAAAAATTACATGCGAAACTTGTCCACCTACTTTATCCAGTCATATTTATGAAAAATGAAACTTCCCTAAACTTCTTTACTTTTTCAGCTTTAAATTTACAATTCATCCGTACTTGACCGAAACAATATCATACTATCATACACTTACAATTACAATTGTCATTAGTCATTACAATTTAAAAGTACATCATTTTTTACAAGGGTTGTCCTACGTAATTTATAGCTATTTTACACAAACATTCTCTATGTTTTATTATCTCAAATTACACCATTTTTTGTTTTCTGACGGTGCCACCCCCGAACTCCTAGCATTTAACGCAATTACCACACATATTTGAACTAATTTGCGAGCCTAGCTATACATCTATTATGAAGACAAAAATAGTATTTTAAGTATTTTAAAACTTTAACCCGAATGAAAATTTTGCTGTTGAAATCGAATACTTTGCAGTCGTGTGCATGCGGTGTTTATATCATTTCTCATTTGCCGTTTGCTCTGAGAAAAATATTCAACTCTGGATGTCATGTTCGTATTGTATAACATCGTGTGGTTTGTTCATTAGAGAAATATGCGTTTGTTGTGTTATATGCGGGAGTATAATGAATATTGTTTAGCGCTATCGCATGTATAGCTGCTGTACAAGTCTTACACGCACCATCGCGATCGAGCCTATCATTTACCTGACTTCTCTTATGTGGTATTTTATTAGTCATTGCTCATGACATAAAATCAAACATAGGAACTGGGAAGCTATGTTTTCAGAACTTATATCTAAGTTCACACTTAAAGTTCATTCGTGATTAATATTATTTCTGTTTGAATTACGATAATACACTTCAGGCGTACGTTCCACCGAAAGTTCCCGTCAAAAAACCGGCCGCTCCACCGCCAGCTCAAGCAGCAGAAACACCGAGCTTGCTACAGGTATTAGTAATGGTCCTCTCATTATGTCGCAACTAAAGTATACAAAATGCGAGCATCTATTGCATTGTGCTCATGAGAAATACTATACAAACCACTTTTATTTGTACTGCGACAGTGCGACGTGTATTGTCGACGTGTATTGTCATTTGTATTAAAGAGGATGCTGTATTAGCTATAACAAGTACCGATATATACCAAAACTCAAAGATCGACTTTTACCTCCTCCTCCCCAGGTCTCCATGACATCGTCTCCTGCTCCCGCTCCTACCCCGGTATCCTCAGTAAAGTCCGACCTGGTGGATATATTTGGTGACATGGTGTCAGCAGCACCTGCCCCTCAACCTCCTGCTTCCACACCAGCTGCTTCTGTTGCTGCTCCTACAGAAAACTTGCTGCAGGACGTCAAGGAGGAACAAAAACAGAGTTTCAAAGATTCGATTATGTCGCTGTACGCCAGTGCTCCTTCTTCAGGGTTTGGTCAGTCTGCTCAGCAGTTTGGTCAGCCAGCTCAGCAGTTTGGTCAGCCAGCTCAGCAGTTTGGTGCTGTGTCCCAGGCTAACGGACAGTTAGGCGCTCAGAATGCTGGACAGTTCATGATGGCTCAGCACAGTTCAGGGTTCGGTGTCCAACAGCAACAACAACCTCAGCAGTTCGGTCAGCAGTTTGGACAGTCAAATTTCATGATGGGAATGCAGCAGCAGCAGCAGCAGCAACCACAGCAACCTCAACAACAGCAATTCAATTCTTCAGCTCAGATGTTTGGAGCCAATCAACAGTTCAGACAACCTAACGGACAACAGTTTGGTCAGCAATTTGGCCAACAAGGGGTAAATAATTTCGCCATGCATAATGGAATGGGCATGAGCAATATGCAAGGGATGCAAATGAAAAATTTGCAAGGGATGCAGGGTATGAATAACATGCAGGGTATGAATAACATGCAACCTATGGGTAACATGCAAGCCATGGGTAACATGCAAGCCATGGGTAACATGCAAGGTATTAATAATATGCAAGGTATGAATAACATGCAGGGCATGTATAATATGGGTATGGGGCAGCAGCAGTTCGGATATAACATGGGACAAGTAAACCAAGTCACTCAGCAACAGCAGTTTGAAAGTGTGCAGCGGCAACTGCAACAATTGAAGGTAAGAAGGTATGTAGCTCAACGGGAAAATATTTCTTAACTATCTTTGAATTCTTAAAATGTAAATAATATTTCTGTTGTAAAAGTACTGTACTTAAATCCATATTGCAATATGTAAAACATTGTTGTAATTCTGAAATATCTTCCGATTTCAGGTAGGACAAGCCCAACAATCTCAACCACAAGCAGGTTGGGCACAAGCCTTCAGCTTAGGTTGACCCTGCTCCCGTGGCAACTTAAGCGCTTCTAACCCTTGCGTCATGACAAGCGCTCGCTGTCCAGTCAACAGCATTAGATTGTGCAACGGGAATCGATCTTTCTCAATGTTTTGTTGCTTTATGTTTTGATGGTGTGGGAGGTTTTGTGGACTGGTTCCTTGGTTCAACTTTTAACGTCGATTCAATTTGATTTTACCCCTTGTCACTCTTTTGCACTTGAGAGTTTGATCACTGTATTGCTGTGCCCGATTCTATATTTTTTCTTTGTTGTCTTGCATGGTAAAATATTCCGCAACCGCTGAGGTAAGTATACAAACAATAAATCGAATATCCATTACAATTACCCCTTACCCTGAAGATATCAGATGGATTTATCTAGCATTGAGATAAGAAATATTCATCTACACGTCTTATAATAAATATCTTGATCTACATTGTGCGACTGTGCAAGATTTGTCTCAGCGGTTTGTGATTTCTCCAGTTAACGGTGCTAAATTCTTATCCTTTCCATAGATAAAATCTGGTAAATTTAACGCTGATTTTTAGTTGCAATTTATTGGAATTGATGAATTTGACCACCGATGTAATTATTGTTTATAGATTATAGTCGAAATGAAACGAAGAACTGATGTCTTAGTTATATTTCCCATTAAGTCATTGTAAAAACGTCATGTTCAACGTCACAGTTTGCACGTATTTTAGCGTGCCTCACTAAATGACGTGGCATGATCTGATGTATCGAATAATTCAATCTGATGGTCATTTAAATTATGTATGGGGCGACTTACCATTTCAAGCTGGTAGTCCTGCAAAAGAATGTACTGTGAGGTGTGTGCTGTTCAGTAAGTGCGTCATGACCTGGATTAGCCGACTACCTTAGTTCAGTGCCCATTTATGGTATAATTGCCATACTTTGTACGGCCAGCGCGATTGCAAAATCATCATACAAACTGTGATTTTGCGCACGTACGTAGCTATAATATCGCAAACCGCGCGGCCAGAAATATTTTATAATCTTATCTGTTATCTAAATATTGCTGTGGGCGCGCGGGAGGCTGCTGCTTCGCGGCAGCAGTGCTTGCTACACGTTGCATAGCCCTGCTCCGGGTCACAACGTGAGACAAAGCAGGGCTAGGCAACGTGTAGCAATGTGGGCTCGGGTCGCGCGCTGCGTGCATCTATGCTAAACCGGCAGAGCGCGTTAGAGAAAGTCTATCACATATCATCTATGTCGGCCTAGCCTAGCAAGCATTGGCGAGATGATATCTTGTCAGACGTTGCCTGACCTGCTGCCGCGGAGCGGCATCCCCCGCGCGCGAAGCAAGGCAAATGATATCCGTCTTACCGTGAACAACATAGGAGTTAGGACGTTGCCTAGCCCTGCTGCCGCGAAGCGGCAGCTTTCTGAGCTGCGCGCAACGTGGCCTTTAAGAGAAGTTCCTATATCTATATTATATCTGTGCAGCTGAATCATCTCCAGGGCTAAAGATATTTAATATTTTAAATTTTCGTGTTTGCTTTGTAATAAATGCAAAATGGCAAGAAATATAAATCTATTGTTTTGAATGTTGTAGCAGGGGTGGAGGACCATTTTTTGAAAAATTGTGCATTGATGAAATGTTGATTTTGACAATGAAGCTTGATTGTTGATTGTTGTGTGTGTTTTGACAGTGCTATTTTATAAGTGACCCAGTGTGCAGTGGCGAAACAAGGCTAAGTGTTAACGGGCGATGCGCGTCTAGAATTTCTTTGAAATTCGCCAGGCCAGAAATAATGCGTAAGACTAAGAGCGCGTGATATGATGGCCGTGATATGATGCCCGCGACAGTAGGTTATCAATCTACAAGACAAAGTGCTGTCCCCTGCAGGCGTCAATATGTCGCCCCCTATGAAGCTCTCGTAAACTCCCATTTTTTATTTGCTCGCCACCTTTTTGCTGCCGACCCTATAATTTTTCTTGTCTGTTGGCTGCGGCTAAGTTGGACAATTTTATGCACCTATATCATTTTTGTCCTTCGGCCGTTGTCGCGGTGATACCCGACTCACGCAGCTAAAGCTGAACGAGATCGTTTCGTTAGAACGTTAGACGGATATAATCTCGTCAATTCGGCCGTTGCTGAGTCGGATGATTTTTTCGTTAATTCACCCAAAAACGTGGATTCTGAATGAACTGGCATTTTCCTCGCGATGTTCCAGACAGTAAAAGTGTAAGTAGCCCACGCAGGCAAAAATTTTTGAGAAATTGTGCATTTGCAGTTAATTTTCACAACTAAGCCAGTCCCAGCTCAGACACCTGAATATACGTCCTGAATACGTTAGTAGTGCATTGGAATTTTGAATCATTGGATCAAGAGGACGTATTAAACGAACATATTGACTTGCAAGTGTAAAGAATTGAGCCTGGACGGAACCCAGCTGCTTCAGTTCCTTGTTTAACATGCCGTTCAGCAAGGACATTCACAGCTTTAGCCGAGGCGGGGCACATAACTCGCTTCCGTAACTTATTGTCAAATGTTGAATATATACTTGCCTCATCCACAAGATATATCCTTGTGTTTCAGTAGTGACAAGTTGGCAATAAAGCTTGGTTGTTCTGTGTGTTTTAATAAAACAATATTTTTTTTGACAGTGCTATCTTATCAGTAATGCTGTGCTAGGTAATACGTTTTCCAAATTTCAGTCCTACACAGAACTCCTAGCACTGCAATCAACTCAGTTGTTGGTTTCAATTAAAAATAAATAGTAAAACTCAAAATTCAGTTAAACCCAAAATTTGTTTTATACCTGCACAATTAAATGATATGATAGTACTAAACGTTTAATTGAAAGCTAAGACCTCAGCATTAAGTCTCTACGAATTCAATACGTAAAAGTAGGTCTTAAGCATTTATATAAATCATATCTTGATATATGATACATCATGAACTTCGTATTATATCTTTATATAGAGGAAATATAAAATTGGACACTGTAATACTCTACAGCAAACACTCATTTGGTAAGAAGCAGATCAATGTGCAAGCCGGCAGGTATGGCCCTAGAATTGATAGTGTGAATCCTCTGAACTCCATTACAATCAGTGCAATATACTTTATAAGGGTAGCTCTCGTTGTAAAATTGTAGTGAGTCTGTTTAGCCCACTGCAGGCGAAAAATTTTAGCACATTTCGTCATTTCAGATAGCTTAGAAGCAATTTCCTAATAGAAGTTGTTGAAAAAGGAGAGGGGGGAATGATACATTGACCCCTCAATCTGAATATTTGAGAGGGCCATAGCACCCTGGCCCCTCTACTGTAAGAAAAAATTTTTGGGGTGGGGCAAATGATACCTTGAACCCCCAATTAAATTTTTAGGAGGCCATGGCCCACTGCCTCCCCCTGTTTAGCCACCCTTGTGTTGTAGTAAATGTAGAGACTTTCTCACTTGACTCTGCTCACTCAGGTTGCAGCTCCTCTTCCACCGTTATACTTGAACCATCAAGACATCAGGTTGTTCCACTTCCCCTGGTCTTCAATAAGTCCTCAAATTTTATTTTTGAAATGCTGTGAAGGAGAAAAATATCAAATTGGTTAAGGGTTGTAAATCAACATTTTCAGGGCCAATTCAATTTAAATAAGTTTGATTAATTAATTCTATCATTGAAAATAACTAGACAAGAAATTAAAACTTGTTTAACTTCAAAACTTTTACCTTGAATATCTCCCCTCTCCTTCATTATTACCATTAATTAGGATTAGGTGTTATTCTCAACTATGGAAGATCCAGTCGTTAATGCCAATGATGTCAATGACTTCGATGAAGGTATGTCTATTAAATTTTACTTACGGGTCATTCACATATGACGTCATCACCTAGGGGGGAGGGGGGTTTCCAAATGATGATGATTGATGACGAGGGGGGGAGGGGGTTAAGCCAATGATGATGTCATCAAAAATTTTTAGGATATATAGGATTTTTTTGAAAATTTTTGATTTCTTTTGAAAATTTT
>JH152800.1:215274-240274 GCA_000226015.1 Mnemiopsis leidyi | reverse complement strand
TGCTTTTTCTGACAGCATACTCTTGGAATTTGTGACAATCAAAGCATTCTAAAATTCTAAAAGTCTAAAAAGCATTGCACTTATCTACTGTTTCAACTTTCATTTTGAGATATCAGTACAAATAGCATTTCAAATCTTAAATTACTGGCAGTCAAAGAAAAAAACATTGCACATTTACGCACCAACTCCAATTTGCACATACGATGATTCTCAATAATTCATCCAATTAAGTCCCAAAACTCACAGCCCCAATTTTCAGAGGAACACGCAGTGAAGTTAATGTTGAGAGGGCGTGGCATTGTGTGTTATCCCCCTACCGATTTCACAATGGACGGTATCGTCTCGGAGAAGCCGGAGGAGACTCTGAAGATAAACTGGGTGTATGGATACCGCGGCAGAGACAGCCAGGATAACATCTTCTGCTTGCCTTCAAGTACGCCATGTTAAAAAATATATTATAAATAAAACCAAACTTTACACAGCAATACAAACAATACAATTTTTAGATAAATAATTCAATGCGGTTTCTGGGGCTGTGATGAATATTTCAAGTCAGATCTGCTCTGTAAGCTGATTACCGAACTAAGTCCTTATGATATGCATAAATCAACAGAATTTGATTTCCCCTTTTTCACACTCGACCTGTTAGTGATGGCACGTTTTTGCTGAAAGTATCTTCGGCTTCTTTTCGTCAGTGAAAATCTAAATAGAGAGCGAACTGCTTGGATTTCAATTTTCAATTAATAGCCAGTTTGCCCGAACACAAACCCCCCCTCTTTTCCCCAGACGAGTTGCTGTACTTCCAAGCTGCTGTAGGCGTGATCTACAACCCGGCTACACGTACACAGCGGTTCTACCAGGGCCATAATGATGACATCAGGTGTATTGCTCTTAATCCTGCAAATCCGAGTATTGTAGCTACTGGACAAGCAGCTGGACATGATGAGAAGGAGGGAGATGTAAGTACAGACAGACAGGCAGACGGGCAGATAGAGAAACAGATAGACAGACAGACAGACAGACAGACAGACAGACAGACAGACAGACAGACAGACAGACAGACAGACATATAATCTTTTTTCTTTAAATGCCCCTTATCAATCCTATAATTCACCTATCACTATCCGTTTGGTGGTAGTCCAATCCTTAAACATGATAAAATAGTTTGATACCAACCCCACTATAACATACGCTCTACCTCGGCTAGCTCAGTGTCGTGCCGCAGTTTGTGGTTAGACTAGATTGTAGTGTACCCGGTTACTTTAATATCGCAGTTACAATTGTTGCTCCTGGAATAGATTATAATATTAATGTGGGCCTATAATCCCGGCACCTATTGAACACAAAATTATATGTACATTTTATAAAACGTCTAGGATTGTTAATTTTGCTTTTAAATTATGCTAAACAAAACATTAAGTAATTTACACCTTTTGTTAGGAAACGATTTCTCCCACTGGTACACGCCTTCTTTCAGCCCCACTAATACACGCCTTGTTTCAGCCCCACTAAAACACGTCTTGTTTTAGTCCCACTAATACACGCCTTGTTTCAGCCCCACTAGTATACGCGTTATTTCAGCCCCACTAATACACGCCTTGTTTCAGCCCACTGTTATACGCCTTGTTTCAGCCCCACTAATACACGCCTTGTTTCAGCCCCACTAATACACGCCTTGTTTCAGCCCACTAATACACGCCTTGTTTCAGCCCCACGTAAGAGTGTGGAACTGCGAGACGTTTGAAACGCTAGCTGTACTCGGACTGGGAAGTTTTGCAGCGTGGTGTAGGATCTGTGTCCTTCAGCCCAGTAAGTAGGATCTGTGTCCTTCAGCCCAGTAAGTAGGATCTGTGTCCTTCAGCCCAGTAAGTTGGATCTGTGTCATTCAGCCCAGTAAGTAGGATCTGTGTCCTTCAGCCCAGTAAGTGTAACTGTAAAGAAACTGTAATAATGGTTGTAATAATAGTTGTACATTTATCTAATGTAGTTTGCCTCGCAGTGTGTTTTCACGCTACTAACTTAACTGTTCGACAATAATTTTGTCAAACTGGTCAACTCCTTATTTATTTAGCTATGTCAAAATATATGATTCGTTAAGTTTAGAATTAGTGATCCAAGAAATGTGATTTCATTTGGCAAATCTGCTTGAAAATTAAATTCTTTCGATCCTTCACATTTTTCAATTCCAACGCAGACTGGTTGCTATCGTAAGTTTGATGCTGAACATGAATACCAACATAAAATATGATCAGTCACATTCCTTGGCCACATCCAAGTAATTATTGCCTACACTCGATATTTCCACATCACACATGAGCAGTGGGCCCTGGGGATTTGTAAATTCAATTTTATCCATTGGTATTTAGGGAGTTGGCAATCATTGTTCATTTACACTGCGGTTTATAATTATTTCGGATATATTGACAAACTTTTTCGAACGAAAAGGAACTAGAGTTAATGAATAAACAAGGTCAAATACACATATCATAATGTCTAAAATTGTACTTTACCTAGGACGGCAGCAAGGTTATAGCAGTTGACGAAGGAAACGATCACACTATCTACGTCTACGACATAAAGAAAAAATCTGCTATTGCTTTCCAAAAAGTAAGTTTTTCTCCCTTAATTCTTGATTAGCTTGAATAGAAGGCATCACTGTCCGAATCAAGGTTCAGGATCTAAATTTTAAATCTTGAAAGAGTTGTGTAGTTATTAATATATTTTTGGGTTTGGTGTTCCCTTAGCTCGGATACAGATAATTAGACGAGTAATTGCTGTATAATTTGGAGCTGCCGCAACGTAGTCTCCTCAGTTGTTTTATCTGTCCTCAATTTACTACGTTAATAAGTTGATAAGAAAAACAGATGCAAGTTTTGCAGCCAAAATATTTACAAATTACAGATATCTTTATAAACAGTTAATAATTAAGCGCGACAATGCCTTCCTTATCAAATGTTATTGAAACAGAACTTTTAAACTGTCTATTTTCACTGATAACGACAGGAAAAAGGGAGTCTATTCAATTTTTCCCAAGTACTTAAATTATAAAACCTATCTTCAAACTCAGGGCCACCAAGATCCAGTGTTGGGGGCAGAATTCCTCCCCGGACATAACTCCAAGTTCATCACGTACGGCAAGGGACACATAATCTTCTGGGATCAGGAAGGAAACAAGCTCAACAAGAAGTCCGGACTTTTCGAGGTGAGATCTTGCTGTGTTTAGGGTATATATATTACATATATATAATATATAATTATGCGTAATGATCTTGCTATTTTGGGAGGAGGTTATGTTGTATATCTGAGTTAAGCATTTTGTCCGAAAACTTGGAACAAGAGACCTCGGTATGAAATCATGGTTTCTATTCTAAATACAATAGTAAAGTCGTATAAAATAAAGTCGTATGATATTTATTTATACATATGTATATAATTTATATCGAAATCTCGTGCATTGCATTTTGGACAATGCAATGGATTGTAAAACTTTAGCCAATCAACTCAGAGTTCTGAAGCCTTTCTCTGTTTTACGTAACGGAGTAACTCTTACAAATGTTTTGAAATAGCACCCTCCCCATTACCTTTAACACAAAGGGTTAAACACAAAACAATCTTAATTCTCCAAAGATTCCCTATAACTTTTGGACGCTCCCAGAAACGGTAGGTACATATAAAAAATTCTGTGTCTAATGTAAAATGTAGGTCTGGTTAACCGCTAGCACAAGTATTGTAATGAAACCAGCTCAGCTAACAATACCAACTTCAGAACAGCAGTATTTCATATAAGCCACCTTAATGCGTTTAGGTACCTTATAATTGTACACAATAGTGTACATTAAACGTCTAGCGTCCAGCCGCTTAAAACTTCGTGTACAATATCTGGTATTTTATTTCTTTTCAATTTATTTTGACTAAAAACACAATGAGGTAACATTTCTATGTACACTCAACTCTTCAAGTCGTCCA
Organism: Mnemiopsis leidyi; assembly: GCA_000226015.1. Lineage (NCBI taxonomy): Eukaryota > Metazoa > Ctenophora > Tentaculata > Lobata > Bolinopsidae > Mnemiopsis > Mnemiopsis leidyi. Next base: position 236,308 of record JH152800.1, on the reverse strand, counting down.
GATAAGAATAACCTATGTAGTCTGCACGATGTACTTTGTACATTGTGCAATACAATGAACCAATAACTCTGCGCTGAGTGCTAGTAGCTCATAGCAGATGGCGCTCGGAAATATTTAATGTGGCTGAAAATACCGTGTGTCATTATTGGAGAACTAGCAGGCAACACAATCACATTTGGTCCACATAGACCACATGTAACTCTATCGGATCTAATGATGGATTGGAATTCAGTTAACATACATATATAGATCCATTTACTTCGACCGGTTGTGTAGGCACTGCTGCACATGTAAGATCGTAATGCAGTTCAGTAATGCAGTTATGTAATGCCATTTTCTGGTTAGCAGCAGCACATTGGAAAAGTAGTTACATAACTACATGCTGGTTCTATCATTTTGGAGCGTTAACAGTAATTCAGAGAATGTCAATGTGAGCACTGAGCTTGACAACTTGACAACTTTTAACGGGCTTGCTGGCTTCCTGCTTCAAGTTCTCTTCACATTAATTCTTCCCTTTTTAAGACACGATATAATATGTGATTAATTCAAGGTTTAAAAGTTTCATTTTTTTCCACAAATGCATCTTGAACCTTTATAGGCTGAACCATTTATGTGATGGACGGCACAGGAATTGTTGGAAAACGGTTATAGACTCATAGCATTAAAATCCTTTGAAGATGTAGAAGTGAATAAGAAACCATGGTGCAAATACATTGAACCAGTGCATATAAATGCTGTTGGTTCCTTAATTAAATTGGCAAATCCGTGGCACATTCTTTCGAAGTTCGAACAATAATCACTGCAATTACAGGTCTCAACTCCTATAATTACCCATTACTACATTTTCTTAGTTGATATCGCATTGTCTTCTAGTTCTAGTGTCTCTCTTTAGGAACGAGAAGCGATCTCTAAAGAACCCATGTGTTGTAGTAGAATTTACAACGCTACATGATGTAAACTGAGCAGATATTTGAACAGCTTTCGGCGCCGTGCCTAGTCGGGTATGATGCGACAGACGAGTGCTCTCACATTTGGTGCTGAATTTTCTGCTTATATAGATAGTATTTATCATGTAAGAAGGTTCATTTTTGGCACATAACCAACATGGCCTACTAGGGTAACCACACTGTGCACACTGTACACCCCTGTACTGTGTAAATTTAACTTTAACTGTAAGTTTCTGTCCTGTTACACGCATTACAATTAGTTAAAAAGTCTTCTGCACACAGTTTTATCCATTCTTGGTTTCACGTCCTGTAAAATAAGAGTAGTCGAGTCTCTAGCTAGGCTTGCCCCTGTCATTATTCCATATCCAAACCCCGATGAAAAAGCTCACATTTTTCATAGGACAATAAGTAGCTCGCAAGATATCGTCGTATAATATTAAGTCTGGTCTTATACTACAGAGTACTGATACGTATTGAAGGGTATGGGAGTATTTTAAGCTGTAAAGTGCACGACACGGATATTATGATAGATACCCATAAATTTTCTGCGGTTCTGAAGATTAATAATTGATTTACTTTTCATGATCATTGTTGCTGTGACTAAAAACATAATAAATTGTCATCTTTTTACTAAATATATTATCTAGATAATATGATACGAATTTTGTGAATATGCGAAGAATTTGGAGTGTTATATGGTCAATGAGGCTCGCATCATCTCTTGCTAATCTGCTATGGCTATAACATAACTGGAGTCCACTTTAATCATCCATTTGAGCTTTTATGAAAAACAAAGTACTACACTTGTAATCTTATAAGCAACCTCAAGAAATGTAGTAGTAGAAGTGAGTAGTAACCTTTTTACAAGAATGTCGAGTATCACAAGCATCTGACATTCCAAAAGGACATAAATTGTACCTACTCTACTCACTTATTTAAAGAAGCTTTATGTACTGTGCCATGTACATGGTACAAAATGGTACAATTTATGCCATGACCCATACAAAAAGGTAAACAAGTCCGATGTAAGATGATATTAGTTTACACTAACGTTAGCCCACCTGTGTAAATCTTATAGCAGCCTGATTCAGACAGTGTTACTTCACCCTGGTAATCCTGTTCAAGTATCTCCGTCCAGCTTATAACTGTTTTAGAGGGCGCTATTTCTTCCTCCGCCTGAAAGCGACTGTAGTATGAAAAATGTTAGTTTGAAAACAACAAATATCTAAAATATTTAGTACATACCCTTGCCAGCTATACATGACCTTCAGACTCTTAATCAGACATGAATTAAGTATTAATGTAATACTAAAATTAAAACAAATGTATTCTCACATCGTAGCAGAATTTTGTCGCCAAAACCCCGATCTGGTTGTCCGACAATGAGATATTGTACATGTTCATCTGGAACAACTGGCCAGTAAATCCCTGGGTTTGCTGAAACACTTCCGGTTTTCCATCGTTTCTATCCTGTTCCTGAAAGAAAGACGATGATAGTGCCATAGCACAGTGTTAGATGCCTAGTGCATAGCCAGTTGACAAATCAGATAACTTGGTTTCAAAAATAAAACCGTGCTGTCATCAAAAAGCTGTTTAGCAATTCGTGTTATGAAACAGATTATTTAATTCATCTTGGAAGGTTCTGTTGACGCAGCACTAAATGTTATTCAAGTGCTTTAATGAAGAGGCGTTTAAATGCTTGACATGATGTGACGTGATGCGAGCAGCGAGCGTAAAAGAACTTTATCCAACTCAGCAATCAGCTATGGTTAAAATGTTATTGCATCATTTGCAAATGACTTGTTGAAGTGCAGCTCCATACCTTTTTAAGCGACAAGATAACCCTAACCAAGATCAAGACAACAAGATAATTTCTATACCATTATATAATTCAGCTGTCCCTTATACCTGTCATTTCTTCCTGTCCTTCATACCTGTCCTTCATACCTGTCCCTTCTACAGTTCTACCTGTCCTTTTAACCTGTCCTTTCTCACCTGACCCAAAACAAGAAAACCGCCGGAAAGTCTGTTCCTGAACCGTCTGAAAGACACTTTGTCCACGTATCTGACTCTCCCGTTGATCAGTATCGCTATCTCCACTGTTGCTCCCCAACGGTAACACACGTGTACCCATTTGTTTTGTGGTATCCTTATCTGCACACTCACAGATCTTACATTCCGTTATTGCAATTTTTTCCAGTCATTATAATGAATTTTATAGGTTCATTAAAATGTAAAGCTGCATGCTACGTATCACATCCAGGATCTACGGTAATGTTCAAAATATGTATTTATAAAATAACAGCAAAATGATTTGAAACTCACGTATGTTTGAACCGATTCCTCCTCGAAAAAAACAACCAGAGAACCTTGCTTCTCACCAAACAGCATGTAGTTGTGACTCCACCTGTTACCGGGGCGAGCGTAACTGAACCAGTACTGCTCGTCGAAGTTCTCATTCTTTTTTATCCACGTGCAAAGCGTGAACTCCGTCAATATTCCTGATTTGTTGTCCTGTTAATTTACTCATAAACAGAAATGTCATTTTTATCATCAATTGTCTTAACTTTCCTCAATATTATGTATTTTATGTATTTTTTATGTATTTTACTCTAATCATTAGATTAGGAAAAAGCAGTAACCTACGGCTTAGACTGTAAGCAAAATACAGAACTCCCAACTAAAAGTCAGACTACAAAGCCACTAAAGTGTAATTTGCTCGAAAAGTTGATCTTAAGATCTGAGAATTATCAGGCTGATATCCTCTCGTTGGTATCATTCTAACAATTATTTATGCTATTTTTCGGTCAATCTTAGATTTCGATGAGCTGACGTTGACCGGAATGATCAAATAAATTTGTAGTGTCCGTGCTCATACTGCAATATTTTCAAAACATTATGTATCGTATGAACAGTTGTATGAACCGTTGTCCTTTAATCATCATATCTGAACTCTGAAGCTTGCTGACAAAATTATGCGTGTTATGCATGTCATGCAAAATATGCAACTTTATGTCACTTCACAATGGGAAGAGTCTGTGAGTTGTGAGGTGGTGTACGCAGCTGGTGAGAATCTGTCTAAATCGCATGTCCGGCTGATGCGATAATCGAATCATACACGCTGAGTGTTTTAATCAATGTGATTACTTTGATAAGGGCTGAAAATATTCACGATAAAAGTCCGCTCTATCGCAAAATGAAATATTAAGATGAGCCATGCTTTTTAAAGTAATAAGTTCAATAAGCCTGCACGATAAAAGCGTCGCCAGTGCAATGTATAGAGTACATTTCGAAATGAATATCATTATCTGCACACGAAACTTGCTCTTACCTAGGTCAGGTATAAATCTAACATAATTTCTAGAGTCTCTCGGGCTGGGGAAAGTCAGAGAAAACATTGTGTCGTCGGTAATTCCAGCTCCCGGTCCAATTTCCGGCTGTTTACCTGACGTTTTGATCGATTTGGAGAGGGATAGTTTAGGTTGAAACAGCTGTATGTTAAGCTGTAACTTTCTTTCCTGTCTCAAGATTGAATAGCAGCGATTATAGATATTGGTCTAATAATCGAAGCCGACAGTAAATTGTATGGATATTATGGCCTATACAATTTCGTTCCACTGGTAAAATGTACATACATTTGACAACGGTTGGTATAGCAAAAAGTGTATACAAGATGACATGTAGCAGAGCCATGGTAAAAAGTTACAAAATGTAAAATAAACACCGCTGTTTTGATGTAGAGTAGCACTTGTTTTTGTGGGCAGTGGTCTGAAGGAAAATATGTAACAGACACTCTCTGTGGTTTTACATATTATTTCCTGGTATTTTGTGCTAACATGTCTGTATTTATATTGCATTATAATCCTCTGTCCTTCATGTACCAATTACCAATTGTGCTAATTAAGCCCTTGAAATTTTCTTGGCCTCAATTTCCAACGTCCGAAATTACATTCTTTATGTGAAATTATAGCATAAATCTCATCTTACATAAGAACGTTCTATACAACAACCCTTATCTCATGTTTTCACTTAATTTGCATTTTCAGAAACATCCAAAACCAAGGTTTATAACTTCGCTAGCCTTTACCGACAAAGGGGAGCCTATAACAGGAGACAGTAACGGAAACTTGTTCCTCTGGAACCCAAGTAAGTTATTAGACCAGCTGAATTGTACATTTCTTAACTTGCTTTCTTTTGCTTATTATTTGAATTTGTTCATTCGTTTGTACATTCGCTGCGTTAACTTTATGATTTGGTCACAATCGCTAACGGTAAAAAAACCACATCTCTTATACCTAACTCAAAATGGAAGCACTTGAGATATTCGCATTTTTATGAAATATGAGACCGTCATTATTCAAAATTTGTCAAGATGGAGATATTAGATAACTTTAAGGCTTTTATATGGCATAATCTTTGCCGTACGTTCAGTGTTTTACTTTTTTAAACGGTCTACTGGCATCGTGTCAATCCCCACACGTATCGTTGCATGTTTTGTATTTCAAGGTCAAGATTATCACATCTATACGGATTACTCACAAATGATGTTTCAGATGAGAGAAAGATTTCAAAGGCTAAAGTCGGGGCGCATGAGGTAAGAGAGTTTAGACAGTTAATGTTTAAATATTAGTAACCTGATAAGATCAGTCATCAGGACGGCTAATAAACTGGATACTGAACGATAAATGTGGACGTTTCTTGCATTTAATTACAACAGTAGCAATAGAATAGGGTTGGAAGGGTTTCAACGTCTCTTACAGAGATAAAAGGCTCACACAAAAGAAGAAATATTATCTCCATTCGAATGAGCCAGAATGGCACATTTTAACGCGCACATGTTTAATGGAACGCGCGAAAATAATTTGGCCTACTTCGTACAATGAGCTCACGCGTGTCCACGCTTTTTACAATGTGAAATTCAAGACTGTAGATAACGGACACGTCGTTTCAAACAAGTTGCCGCCATATTTCCTCTAACTTTCCGATTAATTGCCTACTGTCAGTATACACTAAAACTGCATATTTCACCCTCTCTTTCTTGCGTTTTTAAGACGGTAAGACATATCCTAACTGCTGAAAACACCACTCTTTCCAGGGCTCAATTTACTCGATAGCAGTGAAAGGAGACGAAGTGTACACGGGTGGACAGGACTGCAAAGTTAAGAAGTTTAAATCTGCTGATCTTTCATCGGAAGATACTTGGGAGCTCGACTCCGCTACTCATGGCCGGGTCAAAGCTTTGACCTTTGTTGGGGAAGATCTTGCCGTGGGAACGTACAATAACGGAATGTTGTTCGGCAAGTTTGGAGATCAGCCAGAACAGATCATCTTTGTGAGTTAAATAAACTTTAATATTTTGTATTCTTTACCAAATGATTTCGAACTTTGAAGCTCGAAGAAATTTTAATCTTTAGAGGTTTTCCATAACTTTGCTGTAATGCTTGAACTTAGATTCGACGGAAATTTGGACAAACTAGACTGTATCTACTCCCCCTCTCACAAAACTACATCGCAGGGACACGGCGCAGGAGATCTCTGGGGAGGAGCCGAACACCCCAGTGAGAACACTTTCGCCACTGTCGGACAAGACAAGGTGGTCTACATCTGGGACGCCGAGAGTCACACTCCCAAACACATCTTCAAAGTGGAGAAACCTGCCCAGGCTTGCTGCTTCTCCCCTTGTGGTTTGTTGATAGCCTAGCTATTCCCAGTTACAGTTTTACTGAGCTACCGTTTTAACTTCCGTTCCATCTTCTTTTTTAACTTTCTACATAGCACGCAAAAGATTGTACATATTCGATGTTTTCCTCTGACTTGTAATTACTGGTTGTGTTTACAGGAAGTGTAATCTGAATTGAAAATAACTTGTTACATGTTAACAGGAAGTGTGTTGGCAGTAGCCAGTACTACTGGAGAATGGTGGGTCCTGGACAGTAATAACGGTCTCATCCTCTCATCTTACAAATCTGGACCTGAACAAATAGACGCTATCAGCTACAGTCCTGGTTGGTCTAAAACGTTTTGTTCACTTTAAACTTGTCAGTGTTTTTATCTGATTTTATAACTTCCATGTTGTTTTCTTCTCGATTTTCATTTAACAGATTGATTAAAGTCAGTTATTGAACATACTCTAAAACGATTAGTTTAATGAAATACGTTCATAACATGAAAACATCAGACGGTAACTGCATTGCTGTTGGTTCCCATGACAACTACGTATACCTGTTTGAAAGCAGCAATCTGAGAGCGGACTACAAACCTATCGGTAAATGTGCTGGACATTCCTCCTTCATAACTCATCTTGACTTCTCTGATGACGGAAAGGTATGTCACTGTTTGTCCCGTATCCTTTTAGCAATCTTTGAGTGTAATGTATTTGAAGTTTTCTGCTTTCAAGTATGATGTACACTCAGTATGTGTGTTGCAATACAAACTGTACAATGTACAATACTGCTTATACCTCCATCCTCGCTGTCCCATAACTCCTGCTACCTATTCACCGTGCCCAGGTTCTGCAGACAACGTCAGGGGACTACGAGCATCTCTTCTGGGATGCCACCAACGGAGATCAGATCACCAGCACTAAGGATATGAGGGATGTCAACATGGCTACTTACACCTGTACTCTTGGCTTCCCTGTTTGCGGTATGTGCATTGTGCTTATCCCCGCCTGGTCTATAAGTACCCCTGAAACTTCTTAGGTCGATAGTCGATAGGCGGATTACTTTGTGGCATATTCCTGTTTCATGTTGTGATACGTTCGAGAGGGCTGAGGGCGTACAGTGCGCTTTGCGTGGCTGTGGGCGTACAGTGTGCTTTGCGTGGCTGAGGGCGTACAGTCTGCTTTGCGTGGCTGATGGTGTACAGTGTGCTTTGCGTGGCTGAGGGCGTACAGTGTGCTTTGCGTGGCTGAGCGCGTACAGTGTGCGGCTGAGGGCGTAAAGTGCGCTTTGCGTGGCGACTGACCTGTTTCAACATGGGCGCTGTCGCCGATGGCTGCAGGGCTAGTTCGACGCAAACGTCTTGCTAGCATTTTCAGTGTTCAGATTTGAAACATTTGAAGCTATTTTCATCTTAGTCTAACTGTTAGATGCAGGTACAAACAGAAGATGTTGATTGCTCAAAAAAGTTAACGGGCGATGCGCGGCTAGAATTTTCTCCAGGCCAAAAATGCGTGAGAGCACGTGATGGCCGCGACTGTAGGTGATTAACATACAAAAAAGGAGAAAAGATTGATTCAAATATTTCTCCCTCCCCAGGTATCTGGCCGGTCGGGTACGACGGTACCGACATAAACTCGCTGAGCAAGTCTCACAACAACAAGCTCCTGGTCACTGCTGACGACTTTGGACTTGTCAACCTGTTCAGATATCCCTGTTGTGACCCCGCCGTAAGTCTTGTTCTGTATATCGACTTGATTTTTCAATAGTATGTGAATGTTTACACATGATGTCTTGTTATAAGTGGCATTTAACTATTTGTGCGTGACCGATTAAATAATTTCATGGCTGCTGAAGTGTTCATTATAATTTGTAAGCTTTTTCCTAGAGTTTGAAACTATTACTTACTATGAAAACGCATGTACTCTCCTTAAATATTAAACTTTTGTCAAACCTATAACTCTTATTCATTCGTCAGGCTGAATGGTCAAGTTTCCGAGGACACAGTGCTCACGTCACCAAAGTACGTTTCTTGCGCGGCGACAAGGAAGTCTTCTCCCTCGGAGGTCGAGACCAGTCCATCATCCAGTGGGGAATCTGCTGAGAGGCTCTCTGTCTCTCTCATCGGACTTACATGGTCGGCGTTACCCCCGGATACTTATGTGTTAAGATCATTATGTTTTATGAACGTGTGTGTTGTAGTTGTTTCAAGATTAAGTCGGGTCTTCGTTTGATGAAGACGTTCATTTCCCGATATCTTTATATTGGTATTGTTATTATGCTCAGCGTTCTTGCGAATACTTCTTTATTTTTATGTTAATTTTTATTTAAATTACACGACATTTTTGTTAGTTGAAGAAAGCGGAAATTATATTTTGATAATAACATTTGCTTTAATACAACAGTTTTTGAATTTCGGCAAAATGCGACATCTTGTTGACTAGAATATCGGGCATTTGGTGCGAACAGCGTGCAATGGAATAAATGTTTGATATATTTGTTTTATTTGTCTGCTCACATGTACTGGCTGAATCATAAAATTATATAAAACAACGAAGTGGTTTGTTCATTTTGTTTGGATACAAACACTGGAAACTCGATTTCAAATTTGAGAAAGTAAGAATCCCTAATTTACACATGCTTTACAAGAAAATAATTTAAAAGAAATTCTCGGATTTCAATTAGGCTGGTGAAATGAATTTTCATATAATTTCAATCAAAAACAACAACGGTCGTCAATAACGGCGGTCACCAATAAACATTTGGCGTTTACTGACTGAAATCATCATCAAATATGCACAATTCAGTGTACAATTGCGCTTAAACGGCGATAGCAATGGCGCTATGGGGTCTGTAAAAAAGTTTTCAACTATCTACAAAACAGCAAAATGATAGTCTCTCTCTTCATCATCAAAACCTCAAGTCAGAAAAAGAGTGTCATTGTTGATAAATACGGTCTCGGGAGCGGCTGTGTACATATCCATGGTGTTGTCCAGCTTCTCCACGATGTAGTCGAAGACAATCTCGATAAAGGACGCTCGGGGCGTGTCTGAGATTGATAGCAGACTTCTTCCGGGGACTGAAAATGTGGGCTGTTAAATAAACGTGCTTAGAAATATTTAATTTAGGGGCTAATTTAGGGATTAAAGATTTCGGTTAATTCTAAGATTTCGGCTGTAACAACCACTACCAGCTAACTATGTGTTTAGTTCGGGTGTTACCGTGGATACCATCTGTAGCCTGGCAACAAGCCAAACGTTGCGCAATGAATACAATGGAATTATAAAGGCGATAAGCGATGATCTAATGCTTCCACCGACCATGTGAGAGGCCACGTAGCCATTTTGCGCGCGCGAAAATTTCTTAAAATAAAACATCTGGATAACTGCGCAAATTCGAGTGGCATGCAAGTCATCGCGCGCTACTGTTTGCTAGGTAAATAGGTTTCTATAAATCATTAATGGGATGACTCCTTAGCAGGTGGTGGGCAATAGATGATTCCTCAAAGTGGAAACATTTTGTTTGACCCCGAAACCAGTTCTCATGTGCCTGGTTGTTGTTTTTTTCACATTGAAACATGTTTCCAAAATGTTTCCAAATATGAGGAATCATAATCTCGTGGTAACATTTTGTTCATAGTTCATCAACTGTGAACCATTTCACCAGAATATAAGAGGTCTATAACACTGTATCGAAAACAATACGGATCGCACGGTTGATCTAACGCTTTATTAGAACTTTGGTAGCGTCATGTAGTGAAAACACAGGCAAGTGCGCTGATATTAGTCTGTCCCAGCATCCGGAATTTAGCAGATATATGCGATCATGGCTATTCATATGTAACAATAAGGGGCGAGTAAGCTGTTTACATTCGCTTTGTACACCTTACACAAATAAATATCACTAATTACATTTCGGGTCTATTATTTAATAAGGGGCCAATGATGAGATCATCACAGCCAACTGTACAGCAACGATCCGTGTAAACAAGGTGAAATTACCACAAATCAGATTAAACCGTACTTACTGATATTTGATGTGGCCTGAGATTTGGCTGACTCAAATGGCGATGAGAAAAGAGGAAACAGGAAGAATGTAAACGAGAGGAGGATGCCCTGAAATTAAGTCATGGTAAAACTCCTTATTAAACCAGATTCCTATTTCAGAAATTTTTTTTTACTTCTAAAACTGAAACTAAGGTTTACGCCACTCATACAGAAATTTTAGCTCTGAAATTACAGCGTTTATCTGTAAGGAACTTAATTAAGATCTGACAGGTATGAGTAGGGCAAATTAAAATTAGGGAGTCTGGCATATCAACAAATCTGGTGTACTAACAAATCTGGTATAGCAAAATTAATTTACCATGAGACATGTGGTAGTCTGTGAGCCGACCGACAGTTTCTTGGTAGCGCACACTGCCTTCTTCAGCTGTTCCATCAGGCTCCTGAGCGAGGTCGTGTTAGCAGTTTAACTCATATGGCATGATTAGATAATCACAGATAACTTATCGAGATTATCATTATAGTGGCCTGGTTTGTGAGCATAATCCCACAATTTTCATGGCCCAAATTATCACGTGTGATAAAATTTAAATATGTGATTAGTTTGCATAAGTTGATCTGTCAAATTAATGCATCCGCTTGGAGGAGGAAAGTTTATGTTGGGCTGTAATTTGAGGACGGTGATTTGAAAAGGTTAGTGTATTGCTTTAGTTTGTTAGTGGCACTAGTAAGCAGTAAGAGGGTAGATTTACTGTAAGGATAGAAATTAGTATGCGGCTGTATTTAATTAAAAGACACAGACAGAGCATCTCAGTTTCAATGTATCTGTCATCAGTAAAATGTAAAGAATGTCGAGCAAGTGTTTGGGAAACACTATCGCACTAAAAGAAACACTACCGCACTTAGAGTAATACTACCGCACTTTGAGTAATACTACCCGGTGGCCGACAACTGGGAACCTTGGAATCTGGGTACCCAGGGGAATCACATCACACAGCCCAATCAGTCCCACGGTTATCTCAATCCATTTCTTTGAATTACTTCTAAATCTCTCTAAATCTCAACACACAGTTCAGTATACTTCTCATGACTTCGGTAAAACCTGATCCCTGGAGGTTCCCAGTTGTCGGTGAAACCGCACAGTGCATCACAAATATTCAGATAGAAAAACTATGGCGTATGATTATTTCAGGGGTTTTTGTTCCACAAAACAGAAACTCGAGTCTTGATCTTGTGAACCTTAAGTTTCCGACAAGATTTTATAGCAAATTTATCGCTACAGATAAGTTAGATATAACTTTACCTGTTTCTCTTCTGCAGCTCATCAATAGTGTTCTGTAGCTTCACGTTAACCACTGTGTGTTCTTCCACCCTAGCAGAAAGTTTGTTAACAAACACGCTACAAATATAAAGTGTAGTGTACATGATGGAATGTTTGTATTACTCACGGTATTTATACAGCTATACACGCCTCACCTACCTCAGTAAACAATACATTTTAGAACACACCGTTAGTGCAAGCTAATGGTGTACTCTAATACTCCTGATACGAAGAATTGCTCCCGGTTTTTGAACCTTGGTGTACAAGTTTACTTAGCTTTAGAGCAACCATTGGTTTAGACCAGTTTACACCGGTCACTATTATTTTAACAACTTCCAAGCTTATATTTCGAGAGACTTGCATATAAACATATTGTCAGAGGTTGGGGTTGAGACAGTCACATATGTACCGGCACATAGATACCGGCACACAGGTACTATCTAACACAAAATCGGAATAACACACGCACGTGTAGTCCACTAGGGTGATCTTACATTTGTGTAATTTTACACTTGTCTAAGATAACACATTCCCACATACAGTATCATATCATGAAGCAATAAACAGGAATGTGAGGACTTATATGACACTTCACAATCATGACCTAGACCTGTATTCTGTAACCACTACCTACATACCTACACAGACCGGGTACAAATGTAGAAATTATGTAAACTTTGTAGGTGAGATAAGAAGTAGCCGGGTACATTACATCATACATCTCACAATCCTACACTTACACTTTCTGTCCTTTAAACCGTGTACAATTTTATCTTACATCAGTTCAGGAAGTGTACATCAGTTCACGGGGAACGAAACAGGAAGTGTACGAATTAGCACGTTGGATCTTTTCAATCTAACTAACTTAATTACCGTAGCCAAGAGAAGGATAACTACAAGCGACCACATAAAAATGGCGCCCTGACACATCTAACATATCTGTGTTCCAGTACGACGTCCAACTGGTGGTTTAATTTTCATTCGACCCCTTCAAAAACATTTCCCAAATTTAAGACTAAAACCCTCACCTTCGCTCGAGACCTCCGATGTACTCCTTTCTTCTCTTCCTACTTTCCGCAGCTGAAATCTTGTTCTTTATCTTCCTTCTAACTCTTTTGAGAGCTCGCTCTTCGTTCTGAAGAGCAGATGTTTTACTTAAAGTATATAGTAGACGTGACATTGTGTTCTGAAGAGCAGATGTTTTACTTAAAGTATATGGTAGACGTGACATTGTGCTAAAGACAGTTCACAGGACTAGGAGAAATGATATTTCTCATCTATTTGTCAAAATCCTTTCAGTTCAAGTTTCACAAGTCTCTGTGACTCGTGTTACAACATATAAGGTTTAAATGGTACGGACTAAGTTAAGCACTGTGCCATGCAGCAAATTGCAGTAGCTCGAGGTTCGGTGTGCACAGAAGTCTAAAATTTGTGAGCACAGCAGTCTGAAATTTGTGTGCACAGAAGTCTAAAATTTGTCCCTTAGTACGAGACGCGGACTGCGTGAATAAATTTTTGTCAAGTCGCAAGTGCCCTTTATAATTATTTAACCAGGGTCACGCACAATATTCTATCTAATCTAGACTACCTTTATTCCCTTACAGACCCCGGTAAAGCTTCTGCATAATACCGTTCGATTAATCTAAAAATAGCTCACATAACTTAAATATCCGATACACGCCGGCCTTTTTACCGAGACGGATGTGATCCCCCAAATTGGGTGTCGGTAATATAACCTGGATCGTCCGGTAAGATAACTAGGTTTGTGTGTTGGGTGAAGTTGCATCACCGCTCTTTTTGCTACCTCTCCCATGTCTGCAGGAGCTGCAGCAGGTTATTTTCCGAGGAATTGAATTAGAGCGCGTTGCGCGAGAGGGTAAAGTAACAGTTTAACAATTATTTAACATATATTCGGTACCTTGAGTCACATTTTGTAGCCGAATATTACAATGCCTTCAAAGAGGCTAGTTATAGGTGTTTGTGTGAGGGAGGCGCCGCAGCGACATAGAGCAGTTTTGAGGAGTCTGAGATCGTACAAACACGGATCCAGTGAGATAACACAGCACTGAAGCCAGACTGGGCAGGTCAAGAATTTGTCTCTATAGAGCTTAGCTAGTACAGTAGTATAACTGTAGGTTTATTATTCATGGGCTGATGTTTATTCATCGGTGATGAGTAGTTTAATTATAATTGGCTAAAGTTCTGGTAGTTAGAAAATAAGCACAACAATGGCTGAGCAGAGAACTATTATTCTCATGAAGTATGGGCGTATGTTTTGAGTTTTGTGTGTTTTGACTTTTGTCATTGGTAGGCACGAGGCCGACTAACTTACAATAGTTGCACCTTAACACATTAATGGTATGGCTCTAAAATAGCTCTGTGACTAAGCACAAAGAAATGCTGCAAATATTCTTCACGAAATGCATAGAGTAAGCTAACGCTCTGGTTTGACCATAAAAGTTATTTTCAGGTATACTGAACCTTGAGTTTAAGTTGTGTGTTGCAAGGAATTCGAAATTAGAAAACTGTAGCCCAACCAAAAAGTGCGGAGACTGACTCAACAGTGCTATTAAAATTTGACTTTTAAGATAAATTTGGGATTTAGCATTTATATCATCTGAATACCATGTTATTCTGTCCTCAACTTAAGTCAACCAAACAACTGGCGGGAGGAGAAAGTACAGGTTATGTTTATTTAAAGACGCGAGACAGTAATACTGTGAACTAATTGCTTGCTGCTAAATGCTGATTGGTTGATAATATCATCCTCATCAGCTTCTTTTAATCGAAAACATCCTGTACTCTTCAGTGTTCAAACCATTTTATGAAATTTGCTAAATTAATCAAATTTGTGATGTTTACATAGGTTGAAACACTAATGACTAAATCTATGAGAGAGCTGCACCTCAACCTAGTCCCCCATATAATTTATCTTGAAGTCTGAGATCACACTTCTTACTCTAAACTGTATTGATCCAAGGTGCGGGCTGGAGCAGCAGACTCCGCTAACTCTCTAACAAGTACACCGACTGTGTTCACTCACTGCTGCAGGGTGATTCTAACAAGATTTACACCGGTAAATCTTACCAGGTCTAAAAAGGTTTTGTTAACTAATTACCGATCGTATCACAGTAATCCGCTTACATACGGGATTATCCTTTCAGTATTTTTCTCGCCTCATATCTAAGCAGTTTCGAACATTTAACTCGACTCAATTCGACCTCGGTAAAACATCAGCTAAACTCGGCTGTTTGACTTAACACACCTCTTTAAATGAAGGTTGTTCATAATAAAAGCTAACTCAAACAATTATTATTGATTTAAAGACCAGACCACTGCAATTTGCAATTAGTCAAACAGCTGCCTCACCGAACTACTGCACCTAACTTTTTACATTTCTCTTTGAAAAGTTAAACTAATTTGTACACTACACTGCAGTCCAGTGTTAACGTCTCTAAACTTAATGTGATTATCAGAGGAGCCGTGCAGCGTGCAGCTAATTAGAGAAAAAGGAACTGTTACCATATTATAGTCTCCAGGTTTATGGAAATTTCTCGATATATTTGGGGATTATTTCCTCGAGTTTTCGACGGTAATTGTAACACCTCCAGAAGTGCGAGATAATGTGATTTTTGTTTTGAAATGTAAGCCAAGTACGATATATCAGTTGGAGCCTTGGAATTTAGTTATTTGTAGGAGAATTTCAGTGGGTCTGCAGCGCTGGTGCTGGTAAAGGTTATTTGCACGTGTATTAACATCGCGTGATGTTTCATGTTAGAGGGGATTATATAAGAACTCCATGCGGTCAAACTAATTCGATCCTTGGGGAGTCTGTACAAACATTTTGGTAAACCAAGCCAATTACATCAAACATAACATTGGAAGTGATCCCAAACAGCCAATCACTGCTTGCCATCTTAGTAAAGGAGTTTGATGATGGAGAAGAGCGGTCCAATTAAAGGGAACAATAAAGATCACGTGCGAACCAGGTGACTGTGGTAATATACCACGTGACCGGAGCAACATAACACGTGACACTACGAACGGTGTGGAGAATGGACTCAACCCGCATAGAGCGGTGTTGGCCGAGGTTACACGGGTAACATGTACATCCAGGTATAGCCTGGACACACTACACGCTGTGTGACTGAGATGGAAACTGGAGAATGCTTCGCAGGTTTTGCAAAATGGAACATGCTACTTTCCATCTTCATGGTCCAGAGAATTACAGAGCGTGAGACTTTGGAAGCATTATGTAAGCTATTCAATTTCAGAGTGAACAGGGGCATAAGATTCTTGATAGCCTGCACAACAAACTTGTTAATGCATGAGACAGCGCAATTCAAGACTTCTTATCATGGCAACCACTGCTACTTGAAACTCTTAAATACTCCGAAACGCCAATTTTATTCTGGCAAGGAATGTATGAGTTTGCAGCAAAATTACTGCAGTTGACAGGTTGACATTTTACACCAGCACTGCAAGTTTCGTGCAAACCACCGGTACGACCAACGAGATAATTAGCAAACATCGGACTGTTTTGGCAATGGTTAGAGCTTTATAGGACTCATGAGTGACTTGGTGATGCATACCAACATGTCTGGCATGCGATCATAGATAGATCATGTACTTACTAATTGCAAAAGTCAGCAAATTTTTGCAATTTTTTTATTTCTGTGCAACTCACACGAATCGTAAGCGAAATAACACATCCAAAATGAAGAATTGTAGATGACAAACCTTGGTAAGAATAACGTTGTAAGGAATATGGACACCTTCTTCTTCCAACATTTTCCTTTCTTCCTCTGTGATATCTCTTCCTTTCACCTATGATCATTTAAATTATGTTTCAAGCACCATTAGTGCAGCATAAGCTACTAGCCGAAAATGCCTAGCTCATTTTTTTCTTGACTCTCAAGAAGACCAATAAGATTTTCTCAACTCATTATGTTAGCCTGAAAAACAAACAAAGGTTAACACACAACGATAAGCAAACTAACACTGCTGCACCGCAAGTCATCAGTGTTGACTCGCCCCCTGTGAGAGATCCTGCCTGTTGTGTAAATTCCAGTGCGTTGAGGTATGTTCACCATAACATCATTGTCAGCCCCTGCAAACAGTTCAATCAAGATTTTAGTTAAAAACTTCATCGGAACACAAAACCTAAAAAAGGGCTGACAAAAATAACACAATCTTTGTGAATAAACCTCTAACAAAACTTTAATAAGTCACAAAGAAAATACGTTGCTAAAAGCTTATTTTGACAACCTGCTGGCTTGTTGAGGAATATGTCAACATTGAGGAGGTTCTTTTTTGCAGTCAGGGGATCCTGCTCCTCATCAGAGTGTGTAGAGTATCGGTCTGCTCCAGAGGAATCAGGACTTCCCCCATCACTAAGCAGCTCCTGAGTGTTGTTATTCTTCTCACAACTGTTACATGAAAGTTTGCAAGAGTTTGAATATTCATGAAATAATTACTATCAACTTGTTATGAAATAATCGTTAGATACCCTTTTCACAAAATCTCGATCTAGGTCAGGGTCAAACTCCCAAAGATCTCGACTGTTTCCTCCGTCTGATATCTCTTTCTGTGGAATTAGTTTGATAATCCATTGGATAGTTTTTAGTATGATGTAATAGTGTATATGCTTTAAATTTGAACTGTCAATTGTAGCCTATTCATTGGTACTAATCAAATTTTGCACAAATACTAATCCACAAAACTTAATACTAATTTTTGCAACATTTGTATTTCAGGCATAAAAAAATAGAACAATCTATCTGAACAATTGTTTCATCTAGTACTAATTTTTTGCTTACCACATCAAAAGTTGAGGTATCATCAACGGGGAGGTGATCCAGGAAGAAGTCAAGCTCAGCTCCAGGCATGGGCAGATCAGACGATATTGCCTCGTCAAAAAGGTGGTCTATGACGCTATCTGCCATTGCTCACTACTTTGAAATTGATTTTGCTATGAACAATTTGCTTGAGAATGATGAACAATTTTTAGTAAGAAACATATGCTATTGTTGAATGTAAACACATTGACACATAAATGCTAGGTGAGCCCTGGCTAAGCTAGAGGACACTAAGTTGTCATAAAAATGTGAGACAATATTGCAAAATTAATTTTGTGACAAGCAAAATTGTGCGTTTGTTTTAACAATTCCAAGTTATTTACAGTCATCCCCCGATTTACCAGGCTTTTCGGGGGAAAGCAAAAATGCACGGTAAATCGGGGGACCCAGTAAATCGGGGAAGTTCCATTTGAGGCTGTAATTGGGTCTAAATTATCTCTTATAAGTCTATATACCGTCTTATGTGTCTATATACCGTCTTTTTGTCATTGGAACAATGTTAAATAAGTAAAAAGTGTTAGTCCGACTGTATTACATTCTTTTGACAACAAAATTTTAGGATAGGAATGAGGCTCGGTAAATTGGGGGACCCGGTAAATCGGGGCCCGGTCAATCGGGGGATGACTGTATTTAGATTTTTCGGCCATATTTTCACAAATTACTCCCAGTAAGCCCTTTTGCCAGGTCACCACTGCACTTGGGGCAACTTTTTGCTGCCAAGGGATGACTTATTGCTGCCAAGGGGTGACTTATTAGCTGAACCTACAATGTTATGCAAAACCTTTTTAGGAAATATCAGGTTACTGTGCAGTGGCCAGAAAAAATATTACTGCCAATAATTCTTAAACCCTTTCTAACACTATTCATTTTTACTAGTGTTGGACTACTTATCAAGTTCCATTATATTCTAACAACCAATCTCCAGATCATTTTCAGGGAAGTTAGTTTATTCAAATAAAATTGGAGCATTGTAAGATAAAAAACTTTCCCCAGGCCATTTAAATATTGACATATTTTGTCCAAACCTGCATTAAACATGCATGTCTTGATGCCAGTTGAATTGATGCTTAAATTATATACATTTGAAACTTTGTAGAAGCCATAATATTTCATACTCTATCAATTCTAACACTAAATAACAACTGTTTACAGTTAAATATGAGAACTAAATGATCACTGTTCGTAATTTGTGAAACAGAGAAACATGGAAATTATCACGTTCAGTATATGATTTGAAGGTCATGCAAAATTTAAAGTACTTCACTTCTGGGTTGGTGGAGTAGTGGTATCTACGCCGACTTTCTATACAGGAGATTGGGGGATGAATCCCAGATCCGCCAATCCTAGAGGAGTGCGCTAAAGGCATTTGCCTATGGAATCTTCTTCAGTTGACTCAGCCGAATGACCAAGGAAACTGTTAAGTGTAAAAGCCTGGGTGCAGGTGTAACAAATCCTAGGCCACTATTTTTGCGCGCGGAATGGAACAAGGTCTTTTCCGACCAAAGGGTCTGGCTAAATTGCTGCTGCATATATGACCTCCAATCTGAAAGCAAGTTGGAGGCATTACGAAGGTTTAATTATAACCTTTCGTCGACTACTACTACTACTACTGATATAACGATCACTGATAAGCGAGCTAAAAAACAGTGCAAATTTAAACGTCCTAATGCCTAACCATGAACAACTTAGGACGTTTTACAGGACCCATTGCGCGCCGACAGGACCCATTTTGCGATTAAGGCACAATTTTTTTACATACCGGCGTGCAATGGATCCCATTTAAACGTCCTTTGTTGTTCACCAGTACACATTTGCCAGCTGGGTTTTAATCCCTCGACTGTGTCAAGTCGACCAGTCACCAGACTGTGTCTGTGGTCTGGTACAGCTGCCGCTGGAAATGTCCCTGGCTCATAAGATTAACCATATACAGTCAATTTAGAGCCTTGGTGCAGAGTGGCTCAGGACTCAAAATGGAAATGATCACCTCAGGCTATTCCATTTGAGGGTATAAATTTGTGTTTGTGTTGCTGACAGTCAGAGTACTTAACAAGGATAGTTGCAAAGGGATGAAAGACGCAGACGTTGCCTACAAGAGATAAAAACAGAAAATATGCCAACCTTAAACGTTAATTACAGCACAACTGAAACATTAAAGACCCTTTTTATACTAACAGGACTCCAATGTAAAGATTATAATATTGCAAGACTCTAATATAATATTTGATGACCGAATGCAATGAAAGGGAATGATTCTCAGTTGTATTTTGCTTCGTAATTCCAAATTCATGAAACAAAAAATTAACGAATGATAATAAACTCAATAATCAATAGAAATGTATCAATGTTGTAGTGTGTAGTGAAGCACATTCATTGATCATGCAAAAACTAAGATAAAATATAACATTTCGATGCATCAGTTTCCATATTTCGATGCAGTAGTTTCCCTTACATTAAGATTATATAAAGCAAAGTTCTATAAACGTAAAAATGATATACAACTTCAAAAACTAAGAAAATTCATCCGGCATAAAAGTTTTCTTAAATTTAAGTCCAGTTTTGACGAGTCGCACGCAAAAAGGCTCTTGTTAGAGCAAGATTACAGTAATATATCCGTTTACCATTCTAACAACAACTAATCGTTCAGCTTTGAGCTGCAAGCTTGTCGGGTATTTATATCAACGCAAAAAGTTACAGGTTTAATGTTCAATGACCGACTTTTTGTTTTTTGCTTGCGCTGCCAGCTGCTTAACGGGCAATGCGCGTCTAAAATTTCTTCGCCAGGCCAGAATTACGTCAGAACGCGAGATGCAATGCATGATGCAATGGCCACGAAAGCAGGTTATCAACCTACATGTACAACCAGCTGCTAAACAAGTAAAGCCCTATTAGCGTGGCCGGTTTTTAGGTCACATCAAAAAATTGTTTGGGGTTAAGTACCGTTGTATAGCCAGTGATCTCCTGATCACGATGGTATAAATTTTTAAGGAAATGGGTGTGCCATAAGTATAAGAATCGAGAAAAACTATTTTGACCGTATAAGGATATGAGCCCCTTCTCTTCCTAATATGGTCTGCCTTCGTCACCATCTGAGAAGCTTGCTCGAGAGCAGCTCTTTCCCTAATTAAGGCATTGGTAGGCCTAACGAGGTCACGTGACACCCCCTGAGTCACGTGACTTGCCGATCGATTCGTCACCACGGCAGATGTATCCTGTGTAGAGTTGTGTGTACCCAACTACCAGCTCA
>JH152800.1:153354-208080 GCA_000226015.1 Mnemiopsis leidyi | reverse complement strand
TCATGTACTTGATTTACTTTTATGAGAATGTCATCAGCATCTAGGTTAGCTTCATCGTTAGAGTCTAGGTAAAATGGTTTGTACCGGGTTGCAACTAAACGTGAGCAGCTTACACCGTAAGGATTATCAGAAACTTGATTAATTCTGGATTTTTTATAGCACTTGTGGTGCATTGCACAGTCGCACTCAAAACATTCAACAATTATTTGGCCAGTTTTTATAGTTTTGGCACAGACAGAACATACCTCTTTATTCAGAACAATCATGATTGATAGCCATCATGATTATGACCAAACCCATTGGCAGCAGCTCCAGCGTATCCCTCGGTTACCCTATCATGCAAGTGTCCATTGTTTCTTGATGATCGTCTTCTATCAGTCCCACCGTTCATTCTAAGTAGGACAGTTGAACATTTTATTGCCCTGTGGCTCGCGCTGTGCATGCGTCCGTTTTAATTTCGCGCTAAGCTTAACCTCGCAAAAGGTTGTTTGACTTTGTCCGACCCTCATTGCTCATTTGAAGCGAAGAGAATAAAATGACGGGAGGGTGCGCGCTGCTGTACAAGCACAGGGATATAAGCCAACCATAGTTATTATGTTTATATTTGCTTCCACAAGCAAATAAAACAATTTCGAGCGAAATCTACAACTAGACTGTAAATTTCGAAATTTATTGCATCTTTAATCTGTGAAAGATTATTCAACTTGATCTGTGTTTCATTATTGAAGCTTTTCTTAGATTTACTCTTAATGTAATGAAATATTGTATACAGTGTTGCTCTGCGTGCGTAGCGTGCGTAAGTACATGGTTAGGTGAACATAAAGTGGTCTGTTTTAAACTGTTAACTTGGTGTAATGTCGTATTGTTTTCTAGTTTACGAGGTTATGTGTATGTATTGAATTTTAAAATCTTTAAACCTATAATATAATTGTTTTTACAAAACTGTTATATATTGAAATTGCTGTATTGTTATGTAATTTTTACTGTGAAAAATATATAATCTCGAGGGTGGTTGGTACGAGAAACTTCGTTGCCATCTTTTTCCTAATACTGCATTATAAATTAAACCTGACCAACCTTTTTTATTGTCAGGTTCTTATAGTCTTACCAAAGAGTCTTCGGCTTTTAAATATCCCGGATCTGGAGTAGCGTACACAGATATCAGATATTCATTCGAGATCAGATTAGAACACGATATCAACTCAGGTGACATATGTGTCCTCTTTTAAAGAAAAATTAAGCTAGCTCGTTTCAGGAAAACCTGTAAGAAGATGGGGAACTCCCCACAGATGTTAAGGTTGAAGAATTGTGACAGATATATATTGTTCAAATAAAACATGAACATAGCCAAATTTAAGAAGCATGTCAAATCCAGTTCTTTATACTGGTAGGATTATTATTTATGTTAATGTTTGATGCAACATTGTGTGTTCTATGATCAAGTATCTTTAACATGCTTCTTGGCGCTGTTATACCCGACTCTCAATGTAATGCCCAGTAATGCCATTAACCATAAGAGTGTATTGATAACCCCAGATTGTTATCATCGTAACAATGCCAGTAGGGTGAAGTCATGAGGGGCCAAATTGTCATCACAAGATTAACTGCGCGACTTGCAAAATTGCGTGTTTTCGTTAATTACCCAACTTTTTATTTAGATTTTTCGGCCATATTTTCACAAATTGCTCCTAGAAAGCCCACTAGCAATTCAGTCATGAACTGTAAGTGGTTAACCATGGTAGACCTGATAGTATTATCCGAGTAAATAAATAAAAGTCTGCCTGTTTGTTTGTTTGTCACATACCATATTTGGTAAAGTTTTGGCCTTGGTTAGGTGTTAAACACCATATTTGCCAATTGTTAAGGGGCCCACGTGCAAATTGTTGGTAGGAAACATGGTAACAGGAAAGTGCATGTGCAGTGTTATAGTTATGCTTCTTAAGATGCCCAAGTATGGATGTGCGTTTGTCTGTTGTCTGGGCAATGTGGGTACTGGAAATCCGGGCCGAAGGCTTGGTTTCCAGCTAGTATTTCTGTAGTAACATGAAAAGTTAGGGTCAAAATTTGCCAAGGCTGATTAAGCAATTGTTTAAACTTTAAAATGCACTACCAGAAATCCTGATCATCTCATTCCCTAATTGAGAAAATCATATTTTGGTACAAACCTACTGAAATTTGTGCACCTTGATGTGAGACATTGACTAACCCTGAAAAGGAACCCCTGCCTACTGCTGCATATTTATGGATGGTAGTCAAAATTTTACCTGTTTGTTGTTTCAAAAAAGATTCATGACATTCCATTAACATGCTATGACTTATGAGCCGTCAAAGTTCAGACAAATTTTGTTAAAACTTTTGTTATAAAGAAAAATGTTTTTGGCAAAAATTTTAATTCTGTTGATTTTAGGTTTGATGTTGCTTCATTAATGGCATAAAATATGTCCATTGTGAACATTTTGCTGTACATTTTCACTAATTTTTGTAACAGCTACATTTTAAAAGCATGTAAAGTTACCTCATAATATTATCAATTAAATCAGTTTTGCAAATCAAATGAGTGTGAATATTACCTTCCTCTTGTCCTATTTCATGTACCATGTAATCATAAAGGGACAATTTTTTTGTCAAAGTTGATCTCAAATTATGTTTGGGCCTGCTTACAAATAAGTAAGTTCAACAGGGTTTCTGTTATTCTCTTCTTGACTCAAATGAAAGACAAAGGATATAATGAAAATTGATCAGTATATTTCTGGGTTACTAAGCCGTCTTAGTTTAAACATATTTTTAAATCTTATTTTTATCTTTTTGATTCAAGTCAAGAAGAGGAAAAATTATTTTTCTAGTAGTGATGAAAGTATTATTTTAATAATAATGATGACAGCGTAGTAACACAGAAATATATTGATGAATTTCCATGAAATCCTTTGTCTTTCACTCGAGTCAAGAAAAGAATAACTAAAGCTCTGTTGAACTAAGCTTCTGATGCGACACATAAACAATAATCTGATCATTCAGTACAAATATTTATTATCTTTTATTGGGTTATAAGATAACTTAATGCAATTTTTTCTTTTAAGTTTATTCAATTAAATTTAGCTTTGAAGTTAAAGTAAAAACTTATAAACAATAGACTTCCGTCTTGTCATTGTATATTTGTGACAAAAGCGCGGGAGAGAAGCTTAGATGTGACATACATTAAGATGCTGTGTTTGGTGCTGAATGTCTCAAGAATGTGAAAGGATCAGCAGTGATGTTCTTAGTATTAGTAAAAAACTACCAAATCATTGAAAAATAATAGGAGCAGGAGATTAAAAGCGGCCAGACATTGAAATAAGTCACACGAGAATTTAAAGAAGAGGGAGAACCAAATAGAACTTCCTGTCAATGTTACTTAGGGAAACAAAAGAGATACGTATTGAAAGCCCCAATTCAGGGACATGAACTTTTTAAGCAAAATAATATCTGCTATAATACAGTGCACCTTAGTTTTAAAATATTTCAATACTAAAAATTAATCCCATGAATTGAGGATGCAATGAAGGAGTTAATGCAATGTTAGAAATAGATACTTCGGGGTCCTAACTCCCCACATCCTCAACTGGAATATCTCTTTATCAATATCTAGAGCTGTAGGAACCAATTTGTCAATTTAATACAGAATTTGTTCTTTCTAGTATCTCAGGTTAATCATATAAGCACCGTTATCTTCAACCCATTATTGAATTTGACTTCAAATATTTTTCTAAGGCTAGCCGATAATAAGGCTAAGGACAAGTGTTTTAACATGCCCCTGTGACTGGGATTCTGTACCTGTAACGACCTGACCCCTTTGCCCTGAATGACTTTTACAAGGGTTGGCCCATCAGAGTCAGATTCTTGGTGCTGCTGCCTAATTAGCCTGATTTGCCAGTCCTCTAAACAGCTATTTGGATGGTAGCACCAAATGTTTAGAAAGTTTCAACTAATTATAGGGAAATTTGACGAGGTTGTTGTAAAAGAATTTCTAACAAAATATCATGCTCCCAGGCATGTGAGAATTGTGATTTGGCGTAACTGTTTGGGCCAGTTGAAACACCTGTTTTAAAGTTGCAGGGAAGACAGTGATATGAACAATGCTACACCCTACTGCACATACTGTTGTAACTGTGTGATGAATGTGTTAAAAGTAGTAGGCTGCCTCGCAAATTGATTTATTATAATATTTCTCATACACTCCCACGCTCATCAACTGGGAAATAACAAATTAGTTCTCAGCATTCTCTCACTGGTCCAGCTCTCACTTAGGGAATCAGTGTCTGCTAATCAGCACTTCTACAATTCACCGAGCAGGAGCGCTATCTAGACGTGTTTTTCAACCACAATCCTCAATTGTGAGCCCCTGATACTGCAAACATCTAGATTCTAGAACTACTACGGACTCCACGTGTCTACAAGGCAGCTGCAGCTTAGTACCAAGCACTGCCACTTCACCATCACTTTCGGGTGATTCCTTACTTTGTCGATATTATTGGCTCCCGCTACCGAGACTCCTAGGAGTTCACCTCACCTATTGACGCATGCTGATGATGGTGTTCTTGATGGACAAAATGACGAAAATTTGAAATAACCTAGCCTTCCGGGGTGACGATCAGCAGGGATCTAAGTAAAGACCTGGGTAAAGTTAGCGGACTGATGAGTTGGAACTGTGAGCTCGTGAGTTTTGTCATACAACAATGTGCATATATGATCCCAGTCGTCACGTGATCTCCTTCACAGCATTTGGGAGGATTCTCTGTGGTTACTCGACTGATAAGAAACCAACACAGCATTCTGTACCATTTAGTACTGTATCACACCAACTCTGTATTTTGTATCTTCCATTAGCGGTACTAGATTTCATGTCATTTAATTTATGCCGCATTAATTATACTATTTTGCACACCAAACGTTAACGTTTGTGGCCTATATGCTATCACTATGAAGTGTTTTATTCAGCGTGAAGCTGTTACCTGTTATCTATCACTGTCACTTCTAAGGTGTTTGACTTAGTTATGTCTGGTAAAGGGCCCGGCATGTTTTGTCTAGTTAAAAAGTTAATATAAGTATCGTGTCTGCCAACAATTTGACCTCCTGATATTTGATCATTACCACCACAATTGTCCCCATCATTCAACCTAAGTTTAAGCAGATCGTTCGTCCATTGTGACCCATAATTCCCATCACTTTGACTTGCTAGGTCACTGGTCAGATGAGTCCTCATTCCCCAAGTGGTCAGCATTTTGACTAGATTACAGGTCTTACTAAGATCACTCCACATTTCACTTAGCCAGCATCCTTGGGTGGACCGACCTTCTGGTTTTAGTTTTAACATCCGTTCCGAACTTCTCTTTGTTCCTCTCAAAGGCAACTTATTTGTGAAAACATAGAAAAGTTTTATGTTAATGATGAAGAGAGGCTGTGCATATGCAGCACACTTTTTGTTCTTGATTTGAAGCAGTATCGTTGCGAGAAGGCCTTCTGATAAAGGAGAGAATTAAGACAACTCCTGGACCGAAAAGTGCACAGAAAAAGGTCAATTTTCACTTCAACAGCTTCGCTGGTCCTTAAGTTTGATTTTATGGGCTGTTCTGGAATCCTTAGTGCTATGAGGAATGTTATTACAACTTCGACCACTTTCTGATTTAGTTAAAGCTGCATCGGTTTGTTTGTGAAGATTCCCATTCCTGTTGTGTCTAGCGATTTTGACGTCTTATTTGTCACTGATGAAGCTCAGTTTGGTCTTTGATTGAAAGCGTGACGATTAATTTTCTAATTTCGTGTTTTCGTGGCCAAGTTCAATTTCTCAACTATAAGTGGCTATTGTGTGGCTATTGTGTGGCCACAGCTGTTAAGACAACAAACAAATCAACGCTCAGATTCATGGTGTCATAACCTAGCTTATCTCCCACTCAATAGACTGACCTAATGACAGTTAACCAAAGTTTTTAAAGGTTTTAAAAACAGGATAACTGCAACAATACGGACGTTGCCTCACGCCTGAAAATACAGACGAAACCTGCCAACAAGTTGATCTGAATAGTTTGGAAACAACTGCATCCTGGAACTGGTATATCCTACATCCGCCCGGGAGGAACTCCAATCGGTAGTCCTCTACCAGCAGAGTACCACCCCTAATCGTTGTGTGATAAGGATGTGTTCGTGCTACCGAGAATGATAGCCGAGCGTGTTATGTACACACTAGCCCTGCCGGGTTACTCCGGCTTCCTCATCGCTGCACGTGCTAAGAATTTGAGTTGGAAGCACTACAACAAACACAGCTCACCACGGATTTATCAGAGCTGCAGAGAGTTATACGTGATCTGATAGACAGCTCCTGGCCTGGGAGGATATTTCTCGGTCGGCTGGATATCTGTCAGCGACAAGCCATTTATCAGACCTGAACTGCCACGGCTTACTGTTTTCTTCCGAACTTTGATCTCCTGGTTAGGTGAATTGTTGAGCAGTCTGTAGTTTTGTTTGATAGTTTAATACTTTGGTGCATATTGCATGAGGTATAATAGTTCGCAATCCGGCAAACAGCTTAACCGGTGTCGCTACTTGATCTTGAGGAACTCTGAACGTTAGATATTCGTCTCCGAAGAAATAATCGCAGTTTTCGATCTAACGTTAATTTTAACTTTTCTGCATCGAACTGCCCGTTAAATCGCAGACAATTAGCGCTCAGCATCATGGATTAGCCATATAACGGTATAATTGTACGGCGGCTCAAGAGACTCGCTTTTATAAGGTCCACTTTTCAGCGAATCACAATAGCTTTTTTTATTCCCCTAATCTGATAGGTCGGTCGCATCTGTCATATTCTGACAGAATTCAGTTTATCTATATCGCCGAGCAAGGTCTGCTCGTGCCAGATCAGGGTGATCTGATGTTCCTTGATGTTAAATGCTATCCGTCTTAAATATCTTCATATTATGTATGAGTCTCGCTTATTGAGAATGCAGGTCGCTCTACTTTATAAGTTAACTCGCTTTAAATCAAAATTTCATAGACTACCGTTTAAAAAAGGTTACTGAGTTTGAAATCTAATCCTGATGGTAAGCAGATAACCCAAAAACGATCCAATGCGAGGGGTAGTCGGCTTCATAACTCCTGACTCAGCAAACTTTTGCTAGCTATTTCATACTGTGCCCGATAGAAAGTTTATCATAAGTTGGTGCATGTCGCTAAACGAAAGCAAGATTTCTAGTGCCTAGTGCAGTTAAGGGTTATCACTACCACCCAATTATCGGAATTAGGTCTCAGTCTAACACCTTCCCAGACCCAACATTTCAGTGGAAAAAGTTTGATTACCAGATTACAGAGCTCTGTACAGCCTTCCACCCAACTTTCCGCTCTATAAATTAACATGACAAAATTGCAGTTTTCTCTTTCCGCGGCCGTGTTGAGCGAATTAATTAGGTCGACTCAGTCCGTCATTGCTTCGATTGGCAGTCCAATAACTTGTGTTTTCAGCTTACAAGCATTTAGTAAAGCTTCTCTAATCTTATCAATTATGTCCAATTACAATAAATGTTGTCTGTTATCCATCTTCCATCTGCGCCGTGAGAGTGAACTACCGATAGTCTTGTTACCTCCTCGTTCCTCAACCAGAAACTCTCTACCGCCAGTACCGGTCAATTACATCAAATCTGAAACTTTACGCCGCTCCGATAAACACCTATAGGTAGTTGATTGTGGGAGTTCAGTCGGACTTGTTGAGGTTGGCACACTCCGGTTAACGCTGACTTGTGTGCCGTCGCACTGTCTTCTGGTTCCCTCCTACTTCTTGCTTCTCACTTTGACACTTTTACCCTTCCTCCTGGTGTTTGCATACAACCTGCTGCTCGGTTATCTTTACTTGGAAAAGACAAATAATTTGCTGTCAAACATTTTTTCAACTTTTTTTGCTGTGATGCTCATTTCTTGCACTGTTGGTGGTTTGCAAATATTTCAAGTTTTCAACGATCGACCTTGTTCCTATGACGATCGAATGAGGTAAGGATTCGAAGACAATGACCGATATGAAAATAAGGGAATCCCTGCAAATGTAGGGTTTTTCCCCCGGACGTTTCAGCGTAATACTCGGTGTTACTTGAAGCTAATTGCACCAACCTCCTAACACAATGGGTTCTATCCTGCATGAAACCCCTTACAGCCCAACTCTATCACGTGACCACGTTCTTGGCTCCTCATTGGCTGGATTAGATAAACTTGGCCCCTGATTGGACGGAAGAACCCTGAGAAACATATAATTAGAACCTAGTCAAGTTTCTCATCAGTTCAGGGATGAATTAGTTTTGAGATTGTACGTGCGATATTCAATTATCTCGCTTCCTTATGTTTCCAAGAGAGGCTCAGTGATAAAACATCTGATCTTCAGCTATTAAATATTGTATATTTCAGTCGGGCGTTTTCATAGATCAACAATTTTCCTCGGTTTGTAAGTTATAATTAGTATTTTGGCCTTGATATTCTAGAATTTTATTCTTGCATGTTTGCTGAAACTCAAGCTGATCAGTATTTTCACTTTGTCCTCTACAGCACTACTCAGTTTTCTTGTCGTGTACACTTCCGCTGACATTGCACATGTTGACTGTTGTTGTTTTCAATACTTAAATCTGATTGGTCGGATGAGTTGAGCAAATGACGAACTCGTGGTGATTTTCATGCATCTTCTCGAGCTAGGAAACTTGAGAATGTTACAGATAATACTGAGATTGAGGGAAGGAAACGTCACGATTGTGGTAGACACCAACCAATAACATGACGACACATCGGCTGTCACAACAATTCCTTTGTTGCATATTTGAACCTATTTTGGAAATACGGGCGTCTCACTAAATTTGCTACGTAAGTGTTTGGTCTCCGGGCAGCACTGCTAATGGAAAATCTGTAAGTAAGTCACGAACTCGTATCTCGAAACATCATATCTTCACTTTATCCTACTTCTTACATCTTACCGCTACTCCGCCAGTCAAAATCATTTACTCTCATCCTTTGACCAATCAGAATCGAGCAATCTGACCACGTGACCCAGACAAAGGCTCCATCCGAGGCGAAGCAAACACCTTACGATCACTGAGGAGTACTGTGCAGTATTAAAACATTGTAACATTCGAACACTGGTACTGCGATCCCTTACTTGAGGTCAGGGACACGTGGTGTGAAGTGGAGCTCTCTCATTGGTTAAACCGGATGAGATTACTGCTGTCATTGGAAGGAAGGATGGAGCTGGAGTTGTATTGCGATTGGATGTATCCTGGGGTTTTTATAGGATATTTTATGAAGATTTTGGTGCACCCTCGCTCTAGGGGCCGTGGTAATATTCTAGTACTGCTGAGGTATTTCATTCTGTTCATGTCTTTGTAAATGTTTCTTTATGCTTGTTTAAAATAGCTTAGTTCTGGAATGCAGCCTCGTTCCAGTTCCTCTCAAGTACCATCTCCGAACAGATTTAGTTATGAAGGAGTCACGTTGCCTGACATCATCAGCACGTGACATGACGTCACCTAGTTGACTGACTTGCTCGTTACTATAGTCACGGACCAGTTCCTCTGTTGTCTTGTGTTTCGTCTGCTTACCCGCCCTAGCTTCGTGACACCTCGACCCAATGTTAATTTACGAAAGTTCCGGCCTCAACAACCTAACGATTTCCTCGGACGTAGGTGATATATCGGGGCAATTTACCAGGGCTGGCGAATCCGGGGATTTCCAAGTAATCAGGTCGTCTGTCAGCTCCCCTCTACACACCGTCACGTGAAAACCGTTAAAATATGTTTCAAATAAATACCCATATTAAATATCTCTAAATCCCGCCCCAGTTTTGTTTGTTTCAAGCGATATGGTCCCAGAAGGTTGCTGTCCCGAGTTTTTATCTCAGAGAAAACGCTGAGTATCCGGGTTACGGTCACCAGCTCCATTACCCTGACCTCACTCTGCCACGTGACCACGCGTCATCGCTAATGGGGCATGTTACCGTTTTTAATTCGCAACAATTCGACTCATCGACAGTCATGACTACCGCCCGATATTAGTTGCGTTGCTGTTGACCTGCTAATCCTCTCCCTCGAGAGAGATTCGGATGGTTATTAGTGTCGTTTTTCTGAATTAACCTTGTTATGTGTTCCAATCGAGCATGTCCATGCTAGATAGTGTTTCTAAAACCTATTGTAATTAGACAGTCTTTAATCTATTTGGCCGATCGTGTTACTATTTCACGTAATTACAGTTATAAAAACCACTTTAGACCTCGTGCCCAACAGTTGTGTTTCGACATCGCATTCGGCTTTCTAGGAATCTCAGCTCTTTAGACTTTAGAGTTATTGCATCAATCTAAATTCTATAGAATCTTGCTTCTTTACTACATCTTGTAGATCGAAGACCTTGATAACCTTGCTTAAACAAACTGTTTAAGATCTGGCTCCCCTGATCTAAGTGGGTGTCTACCGAGGAATCTGAAGATTTTACCTGCCTAACCATCACCAGTTTAAAGGTTCCGATCTGGCTTTACTAGAAGTATTTCAGGGTTGAGTTATATATCTGAAGTAGAACTTACTTCCTCTCCTACTCCACCGTGCCAAGCTCTACTCACGTGAAGCTAGTCTAGATTTATGGTTGGAACATGCCGGTGACTGTAACAATCCTCGTTACACTTCATATGGTTTGCTGTTGAACATCCCTCCTCTCGCCTAGTCTGGGGCATGTTACAGCTTTGTAACGGCCTGTGTGACTCTGTTTAAAGCACATTCATCCCTCGCAGGTCATTACTCCAGAAGTGTGGTTGAACTTTTCCCGCCCCTCCCCGAAACCATGTATTTTCGGATATCACCGGTTTGTCAGTGACACTAAACCGACTTCTACCTGTCTAAAGCGTGCTCTAATGTTCTGACCTCAGCTTACCGCGCGAGATAGAACTCTGTTTAAAGCGAGCTGTTAACAAGCTCGCGCGAGAGAGGGAAAACTTGCGAGCTTTATGTGTGTTGTTGTATGTCTGCCGAAGAACCGCACGCTTATTCTCGTTAAACACAGCTTGTTTGGTCTCCATGGAAACCTCCTAACTTGGTTTCTCTACCGACCAATAACGACCAAGACACGAAGTCATGTGACCAGCATGGCTGTAGACTCCACCACCGAGTGATCTTGTCACAGCTACTCCTATAGTTAAAATATGCAACCACATTGTTAAGGCTCGAAACTTTATCGCCTTCTTTTTTCTAATAACAAGTCGCGACTTTGCCGTATATTTTTGGTTATGACTAGATAATTTTTCGTCCTTAATGGTGCTCAAGTAAAACGATGGATGAGAATCGGCGATAATACACGCCGTGATAGCAATGTGATATGAATCACCACAAGGGCATGTGCCAAGGAACCTATATCATGGAATATGAAGTGTTTTAAAGATTCCCTTATCGGACCACAATCCGAGTGTTGACGAATCGTTTTGTTTGATCGGACCTTGACAGCTCACTCTCTCCCCACCGACCCGCTAATAGACATTTACAGCGTTTATTTGCCATCTAGAAAATCCTAGTGCTTCACCCTTGGTTCCGACTTCCGCTCCCTCCGTGTATCATGACGTTCCCTTGATTGTTTTAATTGAGTCTCAGCCCGGTACGGGGGTTGGGTTCCACCTCACTCCTATTTCTAGAAAGTTTTGCTCGTGTCGTGAGGTCCCGGCCTCTCTCTCTCTGTTGCAGGTAGTCTTGGAATCTTGTCTTGATCGTTCTAGCACCTCGTTTTTAACTCTTCCCTCCCCACTGTCATGACCTGTCTCAATCTGTAAGAGTTAGCTAGCACTTCAGTTTTACTCGCTTCCATGAAGTTAGTTTTCCAGACCCCTGTTTTCTGAATATATCACTGCTCTAAATCATGCTGAATTATGCTGAACTTTATCGATGAGGACTATAACACTCATCGCTTTATCTAAGTGAAACGAACCGTCTGTCCAGAGTTAGCGAGCGTGGGCGGGTAGATCTAGATATCTGTCCTCTTGTCAGGTTCCTAGTTAGTATGCTGCGTTGTTACATTCCGCTACCAGTTAGTTTTGTCACTAGCCACGAGAAGCTATGTTTAGTGCCTTTTTGACTCACCTTGTCAAGGTCAGTAAAGTAAGTCGGTTATTTTTTTGTTGGAATTTTTATAGTTTGGGCTGGTATTTGAACTTCGGAAGGTAGCGAATGCTAAACGTAGTGTTGAGATAAAGTAATGAATCATCGGCGACAAAAAGTCTATGTTGATAAATCGATAAGTTTACCGTTAATTTAGCCGACGTACTACACACCGTTTTCACTTTAAGTTTTGCTGTATCAATCTTCTTAGAAAAACACTGTTTTTGCAGTTGTAATCTTTACACACAATTATTGTTATCTGTTGATCCGCCGTTTATCATTTTAGGCCTTTACTTCATTTTAAGCCTAATTTAATGTAAGGCTGATTTTTAAAGATCGTTGCTACACTATCTGTATTATTGCGCTTTGTCCAACTGTATTTGGTTGGTAATGTTAGCCTCTTTAACATAGTGTCCTTCAAACAGTTATCGTTATGCAAGACTTCCTGAACAGGCTGAAAGGACCAACCGTAGAAATGGTAAAAAGATTCTTGTCAGAAACCTCGCTGTAGTACATACCATAAAGCTCACATTCCAACGTGCCTCTGCCATTCTACAGGATCGAGTGTAGATTTCTCCTACATTCATGTGCCCCAATTTTAATGTTACATATCTCTACTCGACTAAGCAGTGACACTACTGTTGACACTTAATAAACCGAGATAAATCTCATTCTGTCTTGTTAGGATATTGCGGTTTGCGTCACGTGCTCAGTCACGTGGTTTATCCTATCTCTCAACTCTGGTGGTACTGTGCGATATAAGGCAGCACGTGCCACAAGCTAGCTTTCTTGCCCTTAAGGTTCGGGCTGGATTTAAAACTTAAAGGCTTTTACAAGGACTTATTGTCCAATTAATTGCATCCTAAACTTGTCTTTTATTCTGGTTAGCCTCATCTGATACAACATGCTCAAAAACTTTGATGGATCACGTGGGTTAGTTAAGCTGGCCCCATTAGCCGTTGCTCTTAAATAATAGACTCCTATTGGTCGCCGCAATGGCCGTGACGCTCTATGATTGGATAAAATCTCTCGATTTCTTCGCTAAGCGATCACACCTACAGAATGGTGGCACTTTTTACTAAACACTTAAACGGATGTCATGAAGCTGTAGTGCTAGCTGGGTCGTACCGTGGTACGCGTACGGTCCGTCATTCAGTCTCACTTAATAATCTCTTGTTCGTCAACCAATCGGTTACTGTACTTTGACAAAGTAGCTCCGTTCAAATAAATGACGGTCTATACGTTTCTTGTTTTTGAACCTTAATGAAGTCCTAGTTGTACGGTATTTTGACCAATCGTCAACTCAGTCTGTGCCTAGTTCAGTAAAAACAGCCTTGACAAACTCTTAAACTGACTCCGATATATCCTTCATCAGTTTTTTTAGTAGCCAACATATCTGTCTGTGTGTGCATGTCAATTTCATTTGCTGCCACAATTCTTGGTTTGCAGGTATGATCTCATGATCTGCAAACACATAAAACCCGCCTTAACTTTATTCCTATAAGCTCTGTCTCAAATCGCCTCCACCTCAATCGGTCTAAACAACCCTTACATCCTGAACCAGCCACCTGTTTTAGTTCGGTCCTTGGTCCTGAGTAACCCCGATAGGATCCCTCCTTAGCTTTGACAACCAGATCGGGTTCGTTTATAAGGGTGCCTCTGTGGGGACAGTTTATTGCCCCGTGCCTTCTTAATTAACTTCACGTCACAGAGGCCCACTTTGGAACCCAACCTGAATTACATTGACTTCTACTTTACTCCTATTGCACCTTCTCTGCTAATGAATTGTTCGGTGTAAAGTCACGATCTGTGTTCTCGTTTTAAATGTCGGCATAATGTTTACACTGCTGATTGGGCGTGTAAAAAGCGTGAAAACAGCCCATTACTTGTCCTTACCCTGTGTTAAGACCCGTGTTAGTTGAAATCCAACACTATATCCCTGATTATAAGACCACCTTCACAGGACGGCGGCTCTTCACTTGTTTGACAGCCCTCATCGCTGGAACTCAATTGCCATTTCAACAGCCAGGTAGACGTCTCAATCGCGCCAATTTAGCCGCTCTCGACATGACGTTTTCCACAACAAGTTCCCTTATCAGATCTCTATTGTTGATGTACTCAGCTAGATCCTTAGATCTGACTTTTCTCGTTTCGTTAACTGTTCGACCCTGTCCCAGCACCACAATTCGTCTCGGTTTAATGCCTGTCTACCTGCTCAAAATTGTACCGTCTGTCACATATTATTACATTCGATCATGTCTGTTCTTTTCTGACCTCCAGGAAACTGAAAATTTCACCTGTGCAGGCACCTAATTATGAAATCAGAAAATCCAGCCCATCCAGCTCGACGTATATATCACGGTTGATTATTCGCACCAACAGTTCTCTTTCTTTGAGTGGGAGATGGTGAGAGAATCAAGGGAAATAAAGGAGCCGTCAAATAATGATGGTAATAACGTGATAATTATTGTATAAAAAACGCGAAGCCTTTGATTAATCAAGTGCGAGCTGGATGTGCGTTGGGCGGTTCTCTGATGAAACCAAACAGCTCACATTGTATAGCAGCGGATTGAGGCTTGTTTCGTCCTTTCAGCACCGCTATACCGTCCTGGTGTGACTTGTGTGCAATTGTTACATTTTACTGCACTTTTTCAGTGCGCAATGTTGTACAGTATATTGTTCTGTATCCTAGTGTAATCTCTCACTCATTATGTAAATAGTAGGACAAAAATATAATCATATGTGTAAAACTAACTCATAATGTAAATAATAGCACAAAAATATAATCAGATGTGTAAAACAACTCTGACAAAAAGATAATCAGATGTGTAAATCTCACTCTGACAATATTGCGTCGTACCTCTTATCGCGTGGCATTGTTTTTGTTTTACTTGAGAATTTCTTTTAGCAAGCACGGCTCCTCAATGTGGTCTATAGACCCCCGATTAGCCTAGAAAATAAGGCTAATTAGAGTTGTGTTTATTGTTTTCACGTTCGTTAACGATTCATTAGCCCTCGTCGTGCAGTTCCGATCCGCTCTTGATCTGGTGCCAGTAATGAGGGAATATCCGAATTACAGTTGAATATGCACTATTATGTATTTTGCATATTATCATCATTCGCCATATACTCTCGCGGATCATTGTAGTTCCCCAGCGTTTGTCATCACTTAGATGATGGACCATATAATCGGTCATTATCAGGTTGTTTTGTATCACCTATTGTATCTTTAGCTTTCACTATCTTTCTGATTTTATCTCGTCACTCTGTTCGAGTGTTTGCCTTGATAAGTTTTGAGTTCGAGCACGCCTAGTCGCCTAAACTCTTACTTTCCCGTCTTTAAATCTTTTCTTTTTTATCGTTCTGTGGATCCACTTAACTTTACAAGGATAAACCTGCAACAAATAGGCACATAGACTTTTCCTGTGTGTTTGTTTTGTTTCGCAACTTGCAGCTGCCAAAAATATTTAGCCGTCACAACAGCCACTTGTTTGTTGTGTGATGTAGACATTTTAGTGATTTTGTCTCTTGTTTCAGCCAATGGTGGTTCCCCAATTTTAGAATAATTGTACTTATGTGTAATGGAATGTACCAGAATTTCTCTTTACATGTGCCAAAGTTCTAATCACCAACACTCAGGAAAGCAAGCTATGATAAAAACTATATCATGAATCACAGAATTATATTGCCCATATTGGGCACCCTTGTGGCAACCTGCCTTGCCCTCACATTCGAATCAGAAGATCTCCTCCGGGGAATGGTCATCGACAAGCGTGGACACATTTACATTGGTACGGAGTTTTTTTCTAATTTTACATTGGTGCGAATTTTTTTCTCATTTTAGTTTGAGTGATTTTGACGACACTCTAAACGGTTGTCCGCACTTTTTCTGTGTCTGCCTCGGCGTGAATAAGAGATAAGAGTTGATTGATATCTGTCAGTTAAGGAATTGATATCTGTCAAATTGAATGATAATGAATTGTAATGGTTGATGAGATTGTGCAGTTGGCCGGTTTCCCTGTTACCCAGTTAGTGACTAGGGTCACCCTGGAACTCTACATAGCTGCTGAATCCGGCCAAACTGTTGACGGTCTAATTAACTGTGATTGTTCTCAATATTTCCCCTGCCAAATATACAGAAGCACACACGTCTTTCTGCGAATAATGTTTGAAAATTTAAATTTTCATTGCAGATTTTTGGGTCTTTTCTACACATTAAAACTGAGACTACATTAGTTTTTGACATTTTTAACAAAACATCCACATTCCTGCAGGAGCAGTGAACGCTCTCTACCAGCTAGACCCTCTGCTAAACGTACTGAACTACACGGTTACCGGACCCGTGCAGGACAACCCTGCTTGTGCCCCTCCTCAACTTGGCATGGAGTTCTGCCTCATTGAGGGGGAGGAAATGAGGTACAGTCAAACTTTTTGTCTTGAAATGAGCTTGAAGATTCAAGGTCATTATCCTTTATTTTGTTAGTTTTTGGGAAATTTTACGGTCTATCTAATTCATCAAGCTATTATTATCTGTTGTTATACAAAAAGCACCAGTTCTGTAATTCAATGAAGTTGTATGCTTTCTTCTTACTTTACATTATGTCGAGTCGAATGGCTGAAAACACCGCCCGCCGGATATTTCCTTCTCGTGTATATTCATTATATTCCTATATTCATTGTAGACTCTAATTGGGCAACAGAGCTCCGATGTTGCTTTGTCATTTATTGGCTAGAAGTAAGAAATACTTATGAGAATGAAGTGTCTGTGAGCTGGAGAGTCTGTAGTGCATTGTTAAAGAACAGCTCGTTATTTTATGTAGCACAGGTGCATTAGTACCATGCAATACGATGTAATGAAATATGTTTTTAGTAGACTGTAATAGGATAGTGTTATGAACAGGCCTGGAAAATACAGAAATTGTCCAGCAGTCTCTCTTTAGTGCTATCTATGCTGCGAATTACGTCTGTTGTTCCAAAATTTGCACAACACTTTGTTGTAACCTTGAAAATAACAAAGTTTCATGTGGCCATGGATTGTTGTCGACGTGAAATTCGACATAATATACACTCACATAATGCATATAAAACAATGCAGGATGCACATTCGCTGTAGGAGTTGCTCACTTATCCCATGTCACGTGACCCAGCTATACGTAATGTTTATTGTACATTGCCGTAAGACAGACATTGAGTCTCCTTCATATCATTAGATAAACATAAACAAACACTTAGCTAACTAAACAGTTACAATAAAAGCAACGTTAGATCGCACCTACAAAACTTGCCGAGATTGCAGTATGTAAACTTCTGTCTTAAGTGCGAAGTGTAGATTTATTTTTTGGTATCACAAGAGTATGCATATGGCAAAATGTTTAGGCAAATGACTAATGGTGACGAATTTCACTTTATTTCCTGATGCCATGATTATTGCCATGTCTGACTGAGCCTTATTAAAATAAGTTTTCTCAACTGGTTAATTTGTTTCAAGAAATTTAGAGAAGACACCTTCAACGCTATTGATTTGGTCGACATCCAATGAAACACTAGCTACATCACGTGGTTGCGTCCCTCAGAATTACAGTAATTGCACCCCGAAATCTGATATGACATTTTTAGCTGAGGGCTGAACCATATAATTTCAACAATTTCCTGACACAAAGTAGTAGAAACAAAGAAGAGTCAATAGAAGTAACGTTTGTAACACCTGAACCGAGATTTAGACTTGATCAGAGAGTAAATTAGTGTGACTAACTAGCTGTATCTCCATTGTTGGCTAAATTCAGATCCTCAAACAGTTTCAAAATATAACTGTTGAAGCTAGGCCCTGAAATTATGGGGCTAAACCCATCGGTTTACAATTTTGATATCTAAAAGTTTTGTATAAGATAAATAAATTCATTTATTATGAGTCAAATGTCAATTTAATCAACTATTTTCAACCGTCAAGCTGCAAAAACTGCCGGTGATATCAAAAAGTTGACGTTTATGCAGAGAAAACATGATTAAATCTGAACGCAAGGAAATATGTTTCATGAAGCTATTTGATAAAAATAACTCATCAACGCGTTACCTTACTATATATAATGCATAGTCACATTATCGTGGTAGAGGCCATGAGTTTCCAGCTAGTTTAAATAGTTTTTGGGAGGTCTCCTACAACAAGGAGAGCTACATCTATCTGGTAGGTTTTCAGGGCCTGACAGATCATGACATGCAATCAAAGAGATCGTGGCCAGCGCTCCTGCTCGCCATCGAAAAGTACATTAAGTGCCTTGAAAGTTGAATAACATGGGGTGCGCTTAGATAATATGTGCTTCGAAGATAGTGTAAGATAGGGTGCGCTGAGATAGTATTGTAAAAGATGTGACCAACCAGGAAATGAAGCACTAAGTAAATCCTTACAGGACATCGGACAATTACAACCAGCTCATACTGATTGATGAAGTAGCCGGACATCTTATCTCCTGTGGCAGTGTCTTTCAAGGAACTTGTACTGCCAGAATGTTGGAGGACATCTCCTTCGCTATTCCTGATATGGAGTCCTTCTACGTCGAGAACTATGTCGTTGCTACCGATCATAGGTATAGAATTAATTATAGCTAAATGTTATGAATCTAGACAAGAATATATGTCTATCGGATAAAAATCATTTGCCGAACTCACCACGTTATTCACTATCTCGTGTGTGATCTATTATTATTTATTAATATCGGTTCCTCCTAAACTCACATATTTCCAGGTTAAAGTCTGTGGGATTTATCGGAGAAGTAGAACCGGGGAAACAGTCGCTCTTCATTGGCGGCTACGTCTCAGCTGACGACGAGTTTACTGTTCAGGAGTACAAAAAAGCTGCTATCGCAAACAGAAAACTTTTAAACCAGGAGGAATCCGGCCAATCCTTCACCTACTACACGAGCATGCAGCGAACCTTGTTCTACCAGCGATCATGGCACGTCAAGCCATACGTGGACATCTCCTACGTCTCTGCCTTCCAAGACGACCGGTTTGCCTACTTCCTCTTCCACGAGAGACAGCTCGCTACGGGCATGGGAACAGAAACCCGCATCGCACGGACCTGTCTCTCGGACACAGGAAACACGAACAGTCCCCTCTCAGACAGCACCTACACTTCCTACATAGAGATACCGATATCTTGCACCTACGAGGGGGTGGAGTTCCCCGCTCTCAGCTCGGTCGATCTGGTGGAGTCGGAGAAGTTGTACGAGGGAGATGGTAAGGTCCTGGTGGGGACTTTCAGCAACGAGAAGAATAACACTCAGACCGCTATTTGTACCTTCTCTTTTGATGAGGTAGGTGTTTGTTTGTAATTTTGTTTGTCGGTTGCTTTTGTAATCGTTATGCGTATGAATCTCAGAAATGAAATAAAATATCTCTAAATAGGTAACTGTGCAGTTTCGGCATTTCATAATGTTCTGTATTAGAATCAGTCAATAATCAATCATTTAATCAACCGATAGACGTAAAAAACGATTTCGTGGCGCCGTAAAGGAGTCCAGGTTACGCACAACATTGGGACATTGCAAATATTCACTTTTCGAGATGAAATTTATCAATAAAATGAGTTCGTTTATTTCTCACCCAACCGCGTTAAAAAGACTCTGGTCGGTAAAGTTGTTCTAGAGTTGTTCGTACGAAATGGGACTGTGTTCTCTGGTCTTCAAAAATTGAAAGAATGCAACCCTCACATCATCATAGCCGAGCAAAACGTATATGCTAGTAAGGGTAGCAAAAAAGGAGTCTAACACATTACTTAGAATATAGTTGAAGTAGAAATACTCGTAGGGAATGGCTTTCAAGTCATCGTAACTGAAGATGAAAGCTGAGTTGGAAATTTTTATCACCATCCACAGAAAGACGTTGGCCACCATCATTCCTATCACAGAGAAATCGGAGCGGATCTTGTCTGTCATTTCAATATCTGTATTCCATCGGAGATTTCTCCTTGTTATGACATACAGCACCAAGGAGGAGAAAATAAAGAGGTAGTCTGGAACTTGGACCAGAACGATCATCAACACGGTTGCTATGGTATTTTCCGCATAAAATATTTCAAAGACGTTACTGAAGGCGAAGATCTTGTTTTGGGCTACAGAAAACGATAGAATGAAGGCGACCGTCAGGAAAAAGATCAGAAAAACAAGAGCAGCCATCATAAGCTTCTTAAACTTGGTGCCATAAAAAATGCTCCAATAAGGATGATGGATGTAGAGGTACTGCATGAGACAGAGCATGAAGATGACAAGCTTGTGATAAGACCACAACCACTCACTTCCCAATTCGAGAATCTCGTTAATCACCTTCAGTCCTGTCTGACCTTCCTTCAAGTGGAACGGTATCAGCAGATATATCCCCTGTGGGAGTGACTCCAACATAACCAGTCCTAGATTAGCCGCAGAAAGGAAGCGGTAAAACCTAGCAGTCCATGAAACTCGTTTCTGCCAGTGGAAGTGGTAAAGGAAGATATTGAGAGGGATACCGATGAGAACCAGGAGTATTTGCAGAGAACCACACCCGTAGTTCATGACATTGTCCCAAACCGTCACATTGTCGTGTTTGAAAACAAAACCTTCTTTACTGTCTATCTTCCCGAACACCACCATTTCTCCTGTATTTGGAAAAACTTTTTGTTAGCTGCTTCATACGTATTCTGAGAAAAAACTTATGTTACTTATTTTACCTCATAACACGTTTCGGCACATTTAAAATTGACAACTTCTACGAATTCGCCCCTCTTAACTCATACCTCATCTCATACTTAAACAAGTTTCATTTCACATGGTCAAAACATACAAGTATTCTATTTTTCAGATTAACCGACGGTTAAACGCCAAAACCCTCGCGTGCGCGAACGGCGAAGGAGTTAAAAAGATTAGATCAGAAGCCCGGGACAACGTGTTGCCCTGCACCAACTCAAAGGTAAGAGTTCCAGGTCCTGTCGGCGCCATCCTGTCGGGCGGTGTTAAAAATTTCCCTTTCCATCCCTAGCTGTACGTCTGGGTTGGGTGTTTAAGTTTCACGAAGTTAGAGTGAGGGATGGAGTGATGTGTTGAGGTGAGATGCGTGGAGTGAGGGTTTAAAGTGGGAAGTTTAACTCTGCTATCCTTCGACAAACTTCTGCTTCCAGCCTTAAAACTTGGCCCGTACTTTCCTAACTGTATATTATTAAGTTGATTATAAAATAAAGTTTATGGATACGGCAAGAATTCCACATTGGCCCAAATACCCTTCTCGTTTGAGGTCTTTTTATCTTAAAACTGAAATCTGAGTATCAGGGAAATATCATAAGCTCACGGCACATTGAAAATACCTGTAGTACTTTGAGTATGGCTTTCTATTTCCACGTTTTGGGACATATGCTGCAAGATGTTACATCACTGGAGATGAGCAAAGCTTTTATCATCATTGAATATCGATTTGTAACTGCATTTTGTCGGTTGTCAATTCTTTGATCGCCATTGATAGGCAGCATACTGCAGTTTAAATGGACAAAACTTTTCAGTCAATAATTCCTTTTTAGGAACCTGTATGAAATCCTATAATGCCAATAAAAGCATAAGAAATTATTTTTAGAAGTAATTTTGAGGCAAATTTAAGCCTCAACATCACAGCCTAAAATCTCTGATGACAGTCTCTGGATTAAAAACCAATAAATCATGACATCATGGCCGAGTTCATCCCCAAAATTCATGTCAGACATCAATCCACTTGTCAACCGATCAGCTGACAATCTAATTTTGACGTTGCGATCTGCCATTGACCAAGCTTAAAGTGAGATCCCGCCAAATGATCACGCCTCCCACACTCATTGTATCCCTCCCTTTATACTTCCAAGACACAGGATACCTGGGAGCTGAAGGCGTGTGTTCGTCTTGAGGTGATTGCGGAATGCTCGATGCCGGTATGTCCTGATATAATCGGTAGAGCAAAATGTGGCATCAGTTGATGTTAGTAGCTACTAGAGATGTCGGGAATCCCAAATAATTTCGCTCCTTCCCAAATACTTGGCATAGTTCACATTTCATGGGTGGGTTTCCGATTGTCTTATTTTTGTACCCGCGTCAATCAATACCATGCGAAGCTCACATGTATGCGCACCTATAAAACACGATCTGTCCTATCTTAGGATGGCTGTACATTTGGTCACGCGATTAGAGGATTTGAGCACGTGACCCAGGAAGCCAGCCAACAAAGTATGTACAACATACTTAGGTGTTAGGTGCCAGATAACAGACTTCAGCTCATCTACACTGTAAGACGATCAAAACAGACCAGATTTTAAGCCAATAAACGATTAATCTCTTCATACGATTTGTTCATTCGACATGTTGTATCTGGAATCATGACTCTTCTTATCTCGAAATTGTACTTTTACAGGGCTCACATTACCTTAATCCGTTAAGTGTTAATGCAAATTATGAAATACAATCGATTATTTCGTAAAACCTTCGTTGCAACATCCATCCAGCCATTGGTAGAGAATCTCGCAATTAATTTGAAACTTCTGGGCTGGGTCACTCACTTAGCAGACACGCACTATTATTATCATCACTCCGTTGGTTCCGGCCGAGTGTGACCGACTCTTTAAAATTTAGTCGAGCGTTTCATGACGTCACCAGCTTCATTTCCTGCTGCTGCTTGATCCAGTCTCTGCTGAGGTCTGGAGAACAACTGCAGAGCCCACACGTCCAGATGTAGCCCTGAAGCTAACCAACAACTAACGCTGACTTGCTACTGCAGACCGCTGGATACATGATGCAAATGTTTTGCTATTATTCAAGCTGAAGGGAGGGCTTAATTCTCTAACAATTTCAACAATGGAAGCACTAAGACAGATCATTGTCGATCTTGCTAGGTTTGCACTTGTAAAGTTGTATGTGAGTCGCCTGTTGTATCCGGGGGGCTAGGAGCTGCACGTTGTACAACTATATAGACAACTCCAGTCACCAGTAGTGGTGGAGACGCTAACTGTTCCAGTTCCTGGCAGATCTTTGTCCTTGCTAGAGAGGGGGTCCTGTGTGGTGCCGCACAATAGAGTGGAAGTTGTAATATTTTCTAGTTGACGGTATACACTTTTGTGGGGTTCAACAATGGTAGGACTCAGGTAACAATGGGATTTTAACTTTAATATAATTGATTTGAGTAGAATATGTGTTTAAGTAACAATGAAGGGTCACAAAAGAAGAATTTGTAATGTGCAGAGGAGTGAAAGTTGGTGGAATTGATATGAATGATATTTTCGTTAACGCATTAGCATTAGATACGGTTCAAGTTAACACCTGCTAAACTCCCGGTCTTACTTCAAAACTTCACCCAGAAGTTTGGCAATTATTTTGAAAAACTAAGGCTTTACAATAAACATCCCTAATTACCGGACTATTATCTAGCCTAA
Organism: Mnemiopsis leidyi; assembly: GCA_000226015.1. NCBI lineage: Eukaryota > Metazoa > Ctenophora > Tentaculata > Lobata > Bolinopsidae > Mnemiopsis > Mnemiopsis leidyi. The sequence continues at coordinate 184,542 of JH152800.1, read as the reverse complement.
TTGCGCCATCTCCCCAAATTTCACGGTAGAAGTACCTAAGGGCTAGGCGTGGTTACTGGACTGACCTACCGCACCATTTCCTGGACGTCCCAACAAGCACAGTATCTATCGCAGGTCACGTGGTCTCGCTAGCAGGCTATTTTTAGAGCAGACCTCGCCAACCGTTCATCTATCGCACCAAAAGTAGCGGTTTTCCACAAAGATTTGGTCAGATAATAGACGTGGTAAACCACAGAAAAGTTAAATTTAACTGTGGTGTCGCAAAACAACATAAGTCAAGCAAGTAAGCAGATATTCGGCGTACTCGGTTTTATACTGTCACATGGGGACATTTCTTTTTGAAACTTAACACCGATTGGCTTGAGATAAGAAACTGCTGAATGCATGATTATTTTCATGCTATATACTGACAGCTTCTAACATAATACTTTAAGTATGACAGTAGATAAAAACCTTATCAGTTGTCAGTCCTTATGCTTTTACCTTTTACGGATGGCTAAACTGGTTTAAGTTCATACTGTCCTTGGTACTTATCGTTTTCTTGTCAAACATGCCCGATTTCTTCGCGAAAAATCCATGGGTACCTGATATAATACAAGTTCCTGAGAAATTTTTGCTTTTTGGTGGACAAAGTCGAAAGGAGAAAGTGACCGCGTGATATTTGCTTGTAGCTACAGAACATCCGGTACTGTCTATTTTCTGTCTACTAGCTGTCTACTAGCTGTCTACTTGCTGTCTATTTTCTGTCTACTAGCTGTCTACTTTCTGTCTGTCTGGAAATTAACGGTTTCTACCAGCTGACTTGTTCCCCTCCATCTCATTAAAATTCCGATCCACTTTTAGAAACGTCTCCAACTGACCCAACATACCAATTTTATCCAATGACCTCAACATTCCAAAATACTACAGTCCATTTAGCCGTTTTAATAAGGTAGACGTCACTTTGTATCGATCTAATTTTACGACTAGAGAATAACAAAGTCTGGTAACACGAGTCATGGCCGGGAGACACGCGATAACCCTATCATCTCATTAACGTACCATTACTTCATACTTAATGGGCATTACAGCACGTGGACGTCCCATTAATCACGTGACAGTATCGCTGTAAATGTAGATATGTTCTGATGCATCAGGATCACCTGTAGTAGGCGTGTCGAGGTGTCCCCTGAGGTATACACATAGCTAACTACCTGATTAGTGCGTTGTTATACCGGCTATTCCAGGTGGTATAATCAGATAAGGATGACGTTCTGAACTGAGTCATCGTGTTTCAAAACACTGAGGTTAACCATTGCTCCAAATATGGTAGGAACGTGGATCTATGACAGGTCTCGAGTAGAAACCTAGGTGGCAATTCTTGTCCCTGTGTCAATGTAGTCCAGACTATTGGTCATTTCCTGAAATAGCAATTCCCATCTTTATTTCTCTAATTTGATCAAGTTGTTACCAAAAATTTAATCTGCAAATTTAAAATGAATTTGGTATCCCGGTTGGTGGTTAGACGATACAAATCTTTAGGCTCACCCCAGTACAGTCACATAATTAGGGTTGTTATAAAATTATCCATGCAAGGCACAAGTTTCCTCAATGAGTTCCCTGCAGGCCCCTCAAAGGATAAGCATAATAAGGGACACGACCGGTGTGAGACCAACACCCTGAGTCACCCCTGACACAAACTCCCAACACCTGGTGGGGATTCTTTGTCTATAATCAACAAGTTTTATCCCGGTCCTCAGAACAGGGAACGAAGTCGTCTGTAATTTGCATCTATCAGCTGACCTCGACCTGCTTGTACAATCTACTGAATACTGAGTACTCTTACTGTCAAATTCGGATATGTTGAACATCTCCAGCTCATTTCAGTCGGAACTTTTTTTCAGTTTCAATTTATTTTATTCGGTCTGTGAACAGTTTTAAATAGCCTGTAGTGGAGGTGGTGTTGGGTGGTACATTAAAGTTTAGTTCAACAAATGTCATACTTAGCTGAGGTGTAAGTTGCGGCATTGTACGCCTGTAGAATTAAAGTTTAACAATCCTGACAATGTAGTAACCTAGATAACAAGCCAAATGTCTGGAATTGTACACAGCCCCTTATTAGTATGGAGGAATGTAGAGAGACAGAATAGCTTGGTCATCTAGCCGTACAGGCCTCGGGGGTTTTTAGGTTTACTTTTAGGAAGGGCAGATGTATTCTGTATGTGGTAAGTTGAGGAGAATGTGGAGGGATATTCAAGCTGAAATGGACAATTTTGATGCTGTTATAATGGCATCGGGTGGTCGCTTCTCCGAGCTTTTGTTGCAATAGTGCTACAAAGGAGTGGAGAGGGAGGAGAAGTTGGACATTTGTAAATTCATTCATTTTTGTGGTGCCATTATGCTTCCAATCCTTCACCAAAGCTGAAGGTTCATTAGACCATTGTCAGTTAATATTGACACACTGACTGGACCTAAATCGAAAATAAATCGATTCGTTGTGGACAGATTTATTTCAGACGTACTAAATAAGGTGAAGCAACTACACCTTGATGTTCGTTAGTGATGTTGACCGTGGAATTGAAGACCACCTATGAGTTTATGCTCCCATTCTTTTGTGCGCACATTTATACCATAACTGTATGCCGGTTCCGCTCTGCTTCAGAGCGCTACTCTCAAATCGGAACCGTTACCTCTATCGCAGAGTTCCATGTACCAATCCATTCCCAGTTCCCATGATCGTTATATCCAGGTCAAATAGCGTAAATAGCTCCCGCGTAACTGGCGATAATTCAAAAAGATTTAAAATCTAACTTGCTAATGGGCCCTATGACCCTAAGAAGTAACATCTTCCCATTTACTAAAGTTCATTTACCGATGCGGCAGAATCTTTCCATCGGCCAATAGTTGGAGTCCGATAGTTGCACGTGCACAGGAGAACCAATGGGAGTGAACGTGCCCTCACAATGCAGGACATTAACGTTGTGGAAGCGTGATCGTTTCTTCAACTTCTGCGGGAGAAAACCTCCGCATTCCTTTCAAGGGGACATCATATTTTTAGAAAATCGATATTGATTATGCTCCTTCACGCGGATCGTCATGTATGATTTAGGGAGTTCTCGCTCGCTCGCCCCAAATCTAAATTAAAGACAACGATTGATTACTCCACAGTTCACGTGACCCATACTTGTAACTTTGTAAAAATGGACTCTTCCACGAAGAATAATGTTAGGAATATTCAACATAAATATTTTACGTTATAACACCCTCTGACTTCAGAGATAGATCAGTATTGTCTGATGGGCGTGTCTCTGATCTTCTGCAAACACTGCCAGGATATAAGTCAATTGTGTAAACAACAAACTGGCCACAACTTTGCAACAATAATCTCCCACTCATTGCTCTAAAGAATGATAGTTACTCCTCTTAGAGCTTATTTCAAATAAACCGTGCTACTTCCTGTGAACCATCTCACAGAACCTCGGCTAAATCCTCGCAAAGGTGTCCAGACATCATGATGGGATGAATGGGGAGTTAGGAACGTCTGTGAATATGCGGTTTATTTTAACACATCTTATCAAACTCAAATTGTCTTAGTGCCAGAAATTAGTGTCGCAGGCACCTGATATGGCTTCCCATGTTCGACACCCCCTTTGAAAACACGAGATGTTACAAAAACTTCACACACAAAAATGGTACCTTCAAGACATCGTCTCACACCGTAGTAAACACAAGAGAAGTGTTGGAGTGAGAAGTGTAGAAAGTACCTGGAAGTGTAGAAAGTACCTGGAAGTGTAGAAAGTACCTGGAAGTGTAGAAAGTACCTGGAAGCCAATGTCGCTATCTCACTTCCCACCTGCCCTCTACACTTGGCGTGTGACTGTCACTGCATCTCTCCGTCAAGCTCTCTCGCGTAACTCCGGGACTGACATTGGTTGTCACCAGAAAATATGTTCCACTTTCCCTCGTCCCGAACTCTATCTCCCTGCTTGATGCACCAGTCACTGGAATGTGCTCCCTCAGTATATTCTATTGTTTCATGTTCCAAGTACGGGGCGTTATCTGCTTTAAACTAATAAAAAGTGATGAAGATGACTGTAAAAACATCGCCTGACAATTCTACTGAAAGATCCTTAGCCTCATTTAGTGCCTGGTTTTAGTACCTGTTAGTGCCTGATTCTAGTACCTTTTACTCAAATGTCACCGCTCCCAACAACCCAGCCAACATTGAAGTCCAACCTCCCTGCCAGCCTCCAAGTCTATATTATATCTTCCCAGAATCCAGTGTATCGGACTGTGTAGCACTTTGAATACCGCCATGTGGTTAAGATAACTCGGACGTTGGTCAGCCAGGTGGGGGCTTGTGGTCGCTTATCGGTCAGGAGAGATCATATCTACCCCGCTTTTGACGTTTCCCATACCCCGGATATTCCCAGATACGATAGAAATCCCGACAGTTACTGTTGTGTCTCCTTCCTGACGGCAAAGATCAAATCATCGGAGCATGAATTGTTAGTTTCAAGGATTAAGAACGTATAGGATAATCAGTATTTTCCACAGCTCCAAATCTCCAATAGACAATACAGACGATGTGCGCTCCAAATCTGGAACTCCCAATTTGGGCAGCCGTCCGCTATAGATGTGCACGTTCTAGATTCTTGACGTCAAAATCATAGAGGAGTTGAGAACTGTCAGACAAGGACTCTGATACAGTCTTACTACCGCTTTCTCTGAAATCGCAGTTAACAGGAGCTCGATAAACCTGTTTCCCCGTCGTACCACTTGTAATTACACACAGACCTGCTAAATCGCACCATTAGTAATCGACCGTCCCGGTGCATAATATATCCTGATAGTGTGTTGATTAAGCTGGGTTTGTTAGCCCCAATCACAAACTTACATACACATAATTTCTCAGTTGGTACATCTGGTTGTGGAATGTAATATCAGTGTATACATTGTGCGTGCTGGTCCCAGATTTATCCTGGAAAAGAGATAGGAGAATTATTAATTTGACAAAATTTCAATTAATCCCAATTAACACGGTTTCCAAATACATTGGTACACTTTTTCCGGGTTACATGGAATATCAGAGTAGCTGGAGGGGTTATTCAGTGTTCGCAGACGTCGGTGACAGAAATCTGTTGGCGTGCCGGCGCGAAATTCTAATCGGAGAGACAAATTCAGCGAGTTCTGTGAAACGTCAATTTGATACGCTTGTGGAAATTAAGTTACGTCTCTGAGCCAATGAAGCCGTAAATTAATTCAACGCCTTACATTGAGGAGTTTCACGCTACAGAGTTGGTACAGATACGAGCCTAGAACTAAGCACCGTTTTTTAGAGAATCTAAGATTTCTCACGTCGATAATTACTGGTGCCCTGAATATCGGTCGAAGAACGTAGAGCTTTAATTAGAATGCCTGCCAGAAATACTGCAGATACATCGCAATTTACATCACAAAGCCGTTCTAAAAGTTGACTCTTAAAATATAGCCACCACAGAATGAGAATCTTTGCTTGTCTTACAGTTCATGTTTACACGTCGCATGTACACTTGCAGCGTTAAGTACTGTAGCTTGCTGGGGAATGATATGCTATTATTATGCTAAATTCATTACATTTCATCATCCGAACATTTTATTGGTGATTTAAATACGCTCTTTTAACATGTGTGTCAGATGAGTGTGTGTGACATTGGATACATAAAGATGGAAAATGGCATGCAACTTCAGAATGTCTTATGAAATGATAAGCCATCTCAGATGAATTTTATAAATACCTAAGCAGATCTTTTGATATGTCAGCGTGTGGTAAAGTCAAAGTCTGGAATAAAATTTTAGAAAACCAAAAGTAATGAATTGGCCTGTAACTTACCATCGGCTAATGGATTATCGATCATAAAATTTTAATTCAAGAATTGCTCATTTCCTCAGTATATCTCTAGCGCCCCTCTTAAGCTCCTATCAAAGGTGTAAAGAGGCAACTCAATGCATTAATAATCGTCAATGTCTCCTAACCAAAACATTGCCAGGGCCTTTAGAACACCGAACGTAGGGAACACCTTACCTGAATTAGCCAACAAGATCGCTTTATTTGGATCACGTGTTCAGTTGTGGCCAATCAGGTTCGAGTAATGTCAGTAAAGCTTATGAGATTCAGTAAAGTATCCAATAAGTTGCACCACACATTGTTCTGTTATCAGGAAATGAGTTTATCACAGTGTTTCACTCAAGTGCACGTGCAACTTTTCTAGCGCACGTGCAACAAAATAGGGGGCTCGCTTCCGGGGGGCTAAGGAACAATGTGACGGATTTACATCTTTACATTGTTTCCACAGTACTTCAAGTATCCCTGTACTTAGAATTATCTGATCTAAACGATCCTTGAATCCTGGTTCAAGAACAAATTGTTGTAAACAACCCTTATTGCTAAACGTGTCATTGTCCGAGCCCCTAAGAATGCCTCTTTACCTTTTACTCACCCCAGCTTATCCATGCCCTAGAAATAACCCTCAATGTTAATACAGTCTAGCGAAAGAACCCCTATTTAGCCTCCGTAATCATCGTGTCAACGAAAATACCCCCCTAAAGTTGCGATACGGCTCTGAATATTTCGAGAAGTCCTTGAGTCAACATCGTCAAGTTTTCCCTGTTTCTAAATCTGAAAACCGCACCAGCGTGCCCTGGAACGAACTTAAGTGAACCAGAAATATGAAGTTTAGCCCTGACAATAAAGTAGGTCACGTTTCCTCCTGTCAAATCATCCCGCTACCCGGCGACAAGCTATAAATTATTTGTACCGTCACCCCTTTCTGTCATGTCCCAAACTGCAAGTATACCGGAATTGTCGACAAATTCCACACCACAACCACCGTCCATGTGTAATTTCACTTGAATCACGTGAAGGAATCTGTACAAGTTGCTAGGGTCAAAACTCCTTTGAGAAGAGGCTTGTGTCTTGGCACGCCCCCCGTTCGAAAATTCTTTGAGGTACTTTTCAGGTGTCACGAATCTATAAACGACAACTTAACATCTGGCCTGACTTTCATCTGGGGTAGGATGTTCACTTTCAGGTTTAACTTAAACGTCACGGATATAGGATCCTGGATTTAAGGTTTGAACTTTGAATGTTAAGGTTTTCCCCGCTTTGACTCGAACTAACGTCAAACAAGAGATTGTTGTCACATCTTTACTGAGAGTTCTCCAATCTCCATGTTAGCTAGTTATCCTCTGTCTATCCCTCCGATTAGGCGGAGTGGCGAATATATCGGGATAATATGTGCTATATCTCACCTCTCTTTCTTATGATACTATTGACTGCAACTTGGTCTTAAATATACGCGCTGTTTCGCATTATTCGGACTAAATTGGATAAACATATGATGACAAATATTGGATTGTGTAATACTTATTCATAGACCTGCCATCAGAAAACATTGCTTTTAGTCTTGATATACCTACTGTCTGTATTTTAGAGTCTAGGAAAATGTAGCTGGAGACTTTGGAGATTGAAGAATGTAATGTGTCAGCTATTGTCCAAATATAGGATCACTTCACCCCACAAAAGTCCTTCAAAAATGCTCGAATATTTGAACATGCATATTGCATACTGTATGTAGCCTGTATTTATTATGCATGACTTAAGCTTAGCGGTCGTTGCAGCTGTACTTGATGATTATAATTCTCACAATGCTATGGATGCAGTTGGCCTTATATAAGAATGCAATGTCCCTCCAACTAGCCCTAAGATAATACTACTCAGTAATCAGTGGCGACACAAAAGTACTGCATCTGAACCTTCGGGAAGTCAGACTGCTGCTCCCCCGAGGTAACATTCCTGAAGGAGCACATACATGGAGACTACGGTTCCTGGCCAGGAAGAGTTGTCATTACCAGAGACATTGTAGTAGTTATAGGGGAGGGAGAGGGCGTGTTCTGTGTTCTGTGTGGCGTTCTGGTCGTCTGGGGTACCTACTACCTGATGTAGGTCTATTGTCTGGGGAGACATTTTAGTTGAGAATAGTGAACTGTCTCTCCCTCTCCCTTGCATGTGCTTGTGTCACTCCGGTGTGCTAAAATGTACTAGTTCGCCTAGATCACACCGTTGTGTCGCTGTCCATGGTCATCGACAGTATTATCTACAACTACAGACCTGGCTGAATTGTAGTGATGTAGAGTTTTAGAACCACTACCTAGCTGGGAGGGACTGTGAAGAGTAAAACGCCCACTACAATAGGATGATCTGACGAGGGTTGACTGCTAACCTGACCTTTAAATTCCGTTTAGAGAGGACGCTGTGGTCTGTAGTGTCCCGGTCTGCTGGTTACCCTGGACTCCATGTTTAACGAGCAGACACGTCACTTACGTGCTCTCTAAAAATAATCCTACATAATATCCAAACTAAACACAGGTCCTGTTTAATGTGTAATCCGTCTACAGTAACACTAAACACACATTCTCAGATCAACACTGACATACCATCCTGGGACACATATTCCCTGGCCCAGAGTACTGCTGGTTAAACACAATATCACTGATGTACTCCTGTCATAACACAACACAAAACTTACAATTTGTCTGTGTTTGTGTGGGCTGTTTCCGGGCGGCAGGAACCGTGGAATTTACCTGGTTCGGATATTTCGGTACACTCGGCCACTATGTGACATCTTTCACAGCTGAACAAACAATAACATGTCCGGGATTCGTGTTACTTTTACATGATTCCCGGCGGAATCGTCCGTACTTATTAAGTTACAAAACTTGGCAACCCAAACACATAATGTTATCGTATTCCTAAAGTTGCATTGAGATAGCAATAAAGCAATGAGATATTGAAGTGAGATTTTCTGGAAAAATCTCCGCAGATTTCCAGATGTTTACCGACACAATAGGATGATGGCTGTGTCTGATTAGGCGTTAAAAGAGGGTGTCGATGTGTTTGTTCTTATCGAGCCTGCTAATTTCTATCAGTAAATATCATGGATATTAAATCGCTCTAAACATGCCCCTCTTACAAATATGCCGACTGCCACCGCTTTTCTGTCAATGACGACGCGGTGGAGTCTTGTAGTTTTACAGTGGTTTTATTTCCAGAATTCCAGGGCGGCTAATTATTGTAATCAGGGTCCAGCTCATGGTCTCGACTGTGAATGTCAATCCGGTAATGTTAGACTAAAGGGCATGAAGATGACTTAAGAGCATCTTGAATTGATACAATGAGAGAGTCAGAGCATAATATGTTCCCTAAGTGGTACCCTTACAATTCTGGAACGGACACTAATTTTAATCTAATTGTTTCTAATTGTAACATTAAAGTTTGTGGAGGAGCAGGATTGTTTGCGGAGGATAACGAAATGGTGGAGCCATTATTCCTACAGTCAAAGTCAGAGTCCCAATATTGGATCTGTAAAGTAGGAGATTTACACAGATTTACGGAGATTTAACCAGATTTTTAACCTGATCTATGTCGATGTTCACTGCCTGAACTCTCCGAGAGTTTTGCAAGTTCACTAGTTTACCGACTAGGCGTCGTCGATATAAATATGGACTAATCGACACTTATTCAGATTTAAAGCTTTCAAGAGTGATTGCTTATTGAACAGATTCATGATTAGGATAGTCTTTCAATCAAACTTTCCATTAAATATCAGATATGGACTGTCATCATGGTACTCGGCCATTTCTCAGCCGATACAGGGAGGTCCAGCACGGTGGCTCGGAGCAGCTTTACAATTTGAAGGTGTTAGGGAACTTTAACACGTGCCAAGTTGACACATTTCATTTAAACGTCATCACGTGCAACTTGAGAGATATCCACATGTCACTTTTCATATCCTGATTTAACGTTTTTGGACTTCAAGTTCAAGTCGGAGTCAGATGTTTGTATTGAGAGTGTAAGTTTTCTGGCTTGGAAGGTAGGAACTAGGAGTTAAGTGTCGACGTGGGCGTGCTAGACGTTGTGTCTGGAGACAACTTGATCAGACTGGCACAAGTTTCACATCACGGAGATAGAAGAGGGGTGGTTAACACATCCTGGCCTGACAACTGCTGGAAATGCTTCATGTTAGATGATTGATAAGAGTAAAGAGAAAACAAGGTATCAACCTTGTTAGGACTTTTATAGAGTCCATGAAATCCTGTGCTGGTTTCGGAAAATGAATTGTTGTTTGTAATTATGCTAATCGTAATCAATTAGGGTTAACAAAAATTCAGTACGGTAATTCGAATTTCACTTGTCTACGCTTATAAGATAGAGTCCAGGATGCTCTAATTATAAGACGTATCCATGTTTGTGCCTCTGCATGCATATTCTGGAATCCAGTAATTTATTTACTACTTTTCCAACAACGGCCTTGCAGCTTGGAAGTTGGACTGGAAAGTGCAATGTTTTGCTGCATGAATACTTGGTAGACCTTGTGAGAATTTCTATAGCTATTGTTCCTGCGGCACAACCTCGTCCAATAGCTCATGTAAGCACAAAAAGGAATGGCTGGAGTATTTCTGCATTACATGTATCCCTGCATAGTGTACTCACAATTATTTAATTTCATGTCTGAATAGAATTCACTAATGATCTTGGGTCAACTTAAACAAAGATGAAAAAGTTAGTGAAAGTTTTGATTTAGCCCAGGTCACGGGTTGTTTAATGTTCTGAAGTCTGAAGCCCTACAAATCTATCAAATTATAGTGCGAGTTCGTGTTCACGTTGTCCGGGAATAATTTTGGGCAGCGGTCCACGTTTTATAGTTATCTTGACAAGGTTTGACCCGGCCCTCTTCGACATTCACACTTCTCAAAAACGAGACGAAAGGTCAGCCCTTGATAATCGATCATAATGTTAGGACTTAATCAGACAATAATAGAGTATACGGAGATAATCTCCCCCTTATTTCTACGGCTTCAGATCGCTCTGAACTTGACTTTTAACATTTTGCACATCTCCCATTTCAAACGCCTCGCTGTCTTGACAGACCTGAGACTCTGAGATCAAGACAGCATTAAATTTGAAATTGCGACTGGACGTAACATTTAGCGACTTGAATTGGAAATGCAAGGCAGTAAGAGTGAAAGTGAGAAGTCTGTTGGCTGAACTTCACATTCCTAAGTCAGGGTGATGATGTTATCTGACTGTAACGAGATATATATCAGTCATGACGGTCCTTATTAACACTGCTCTTTAACAAGAACACTCCTTTATCTGTGAAATGTTCATCTGGGCAGTGTCCTGTACCTGTCACTGTGCAATGAGGCGAGATTTTATCTCCTGTCAAACCAGCTCAACCTTTGTCTGTCTTAAATGTCCTCAATAAACCACTCTGAACACACTAACGTTAAGTCTATTGCCTGTTGTCTGCAGAGGACTAGCCGGGCCGGTGCCACACCAAAAACTTACATTTCCCTCATCGACCTGCTCTCAAAGAATCAGCCGCCCTCAACTCACAAAGTCGAGGGACACTGCAACTGTTGCTCATGAATCATGATGCTACAACTTAACCTTACATATAGTTACATACAGTGTCTCTAACCAAACTTACACGTTATCTGGCGCCACCAAGTCTACTCGACTGTAGGGCTACCTGTGTAAGCACTTAACGGTCCGGTAATGGTACTTACAGCCCTCACCACGCGGCTATCTGCAGCCCGGAAGTCAGAGTGAACCAGTTGACACTTACCTACTTTACTTCGTCCAGCTGTACTGTGTTAGTAACATTAGGCGCGTGGCAGGACTCTTCGCCTAGTTTGCAGCTTGGCCCGCTCTTAAGGGTGAGGAAATGGTGGGTTTATTGGAAGTTTATTGGGGTGCGAAGGGCAGATTAGTTGCTCTCGTTGTCGATGGAAATTAATAGAAGAAGGATGTTAAGCTCAGGTTTATCGATATTTTGCGAACTTTTATTAATTCTAAGATTCATGTCCGTGTAACTATAAAGATGGTTGGTTACCGTTTAGAGGCCAGGTCTCTAATTTCGCTACAAATATTCCTGCGGAAAGTCCCTTGAATTCCTTTAACAATGGACCACGTTTCAATTTCATTAACAATATTGTCCAGTAATCCGGCCTTCCCAGCACTTCCCCCGCACATGAATTATCAGCTTTAATCTGAGATTAACCCACCTCTAAACAATAACACCTTCTCGTGCCCAATTTTCATTTCCAAGTCAACAAAGGTGGTCCAGATAACGTGGTCGAAATGCGGCAGTCTGATTGGCTGATCACCCTGAAAGCAAATTGCTGATTGGCTGGTACACATGTGCTGGGTAGCGTATACAATACACGACGTCGTGATTAATGGCTGCACGTGCTGCGCGTCAAATCGCGTGCCCTGAGATTGCAGTTTAGACGGCACCTAAACCTGCCTTACTTTAAGGGACCCTCCATAAGGTAAAATTTTACAATAATTTAAACCTGGATTGAAAGCTTGTTATAACGGAATTGTTAGATTTTCAAAATTGTCGCATTGTAACGATTTTGTAAATTAAATTTCAGATTATGATAGTCGTACAATGTAACAGATATTATGTATTTAAAACAGCAGTGAACAGATGCTGTGTTTCCAAGTATAGTGGTAGAGTCGTGGTAGATAGTGGAAGAGTCGTGGAGGTTAAAAATACTCGGATTAAATTTGCACATTTCCCACTTCTCCGATACAAAGCCACTTCAAATAATTGTTCGGGCACGGCAGCAGTCAAGCAATCATGCATCTATTATGCTCGGGGAAGATGCCTCAAATGAAGGAATGATCGCTTAAAGATATCTTTATCTTACACATTCGATAAAGTAACACATATTTGGTTAGCTGGAACTTCAGAGGAACTTATTGCAAGGTCCACGTTCTAAATCGAAATGTGACGGGTACTAAATGGGTGCTGAACTTCAATTAAGTTACATTTTCCGATGGCATTCGGCAATTGAGTTGGACAAAACCTCAGAATGCAATTAGAGGACAATTCATCATATCGATACAGCGTGACCCTGTAACATCCACAGCCTAATTTGCAGCGAATTTGCAGGTTGAAGAACCAACGTAGTCGTACAAGTGCGATAGTTAATCAGTAAATAACTCTCATTGTAAACCTCGTCGTTATGGTGATGAGATTGATTAATGATGCTGTAGTTAGAATGTATAAAGGTATAAAGTGTATACACTGTAAAACACATCACCGATGTGCTATTTGTATACGATATACATCAACCTCCACAATATACACGGGAACTTATCGCCGTTTTGTGTTCCGGGATTAGAATGACGACGGTAGCCAGCACATTTTTGCAGCTTCGTTTATCAGGTCGATTAAACGTATTTTCGTACACACGCTGTACCCACAACACACAGTGCCATGTACCAAAGTCACAAAGGTCCAACACCACTAGTTAAAAGCCAGCGTCACAAATATGGAGTCACTGACCTTAAAAGTAATTCTTTACGTAAAGTTGTAAAGTGCAGATCAGTCAGCTATCGTTTCCTACTTAACTTTCTTACTATCTGTCCACGTTTAACTAACCGCCGGCATACCATATAAGGAATAACCGGTCTTTCAAGCTTCAGCACATTCAAAGTATTATGATTAATACGATGATGTAGGCTGAGTTTGGGGTATATTTCTCCCCCTCTTTCTCGAGCTGGCTGCGCCCCCTCATTAATTATCGCCTAAAGATATACAGCTCAATATTATACCACCAAATCTGGTGAGTTTGGGAATAAATGGTCGTACTTGGATATGCCCTGACACGGAGCCACTTTCATTCATAACAAACATAGTTCAATCAGGAACATACGTAACAAACATATTTCAATCTCAGTTATTGCCAGAGTCCTCAGTCTTTTAATCTCGTCAGGGAGAATCGCAGTTTTGGGACTGCATGTTTGTCCTCTAGTGAAAATTTGAAAAATAATCTCTCTTGCGATAGAGCAAGGGATAGGTATTACTAATAGAATAATTCTGTAATAGGCAGTCAGTCTGATGATCGTTAGCCTTTTGTAGACTCACGATCTATTGATTCTAGGTAATCGTGCATGTCATTGTGGAGATAGGAGATAATAGAAGAAATATTATCATGTTTAGCTCTAGTCTATTGTGTGATGTAGATGTTATAGAGCAGGTAGAGTTTCTCTTTATCAGCCGGTAAGACGTGTCCGCTATCCGGAAATGGGATGGACACTTCGTGGGAAATTCAGGGCAGGTGGTGTATTGAATGTACAATGAGCTTGTGTTGAGTGTATAAAGCGTGTGTCATGATATGCATATTTACACCAAAGGTTTTGTACAAAAAACAAATTTAAGTGATGAAAACAGCACTTAAATCGAACCTTGTTAAATTAGTGCTTTGTTTTTCTCAAGGTGTCGTACATGTCGGATAATTTATGTGCTGTTTTTCGTAGGTTCACAGCGTGAGGCGCCGACCGGCACGTTCAAACTGTGCTGACAGTCCAGGGTTTAAAAGGAGTTAAACTCGGTAGCGGCATCAGGCGAACTTATATTGGTGCACGCACGGCTTAGTCAAACGTCAGGATGGCGAGTTTGTTATTTTGAGATATGGTGTTTTGAGAGGGAGTCCAATTCTTTCATCTCTTACGAGCAGAATCACCTCAAAAACACTAAATTAGGTCCGGATATGGGTTGTAAGCTTCGTGAGATGATTGCTCGGTGACAGTCAGCTCCCTGCACTTCACCGTGTAATCTACACACGTGTAGCTCACTACACACACCAGCCTGTTACCAAGGCAACACTTATCGTGGTAACGGAACAGCACGTGGTCAGTGTATTCCGACGTTTCGTCTCATCGCCTCTCCGGCTCGCCAGCCAATGAGCAGGTCATGCTTGGATCACGTGACCTCGGCAACTTCTCGTTCTGCTCAGGTGATGAGATTGCTAGGCATAATGTTGAAGGACCACACACACTTGTGCAATCAATGTACTTGCTACTTTACAGACTACAATGTTACACTCTGTTTCTCTTCGTCACTCTCCACCGGAACTGATCACTAACGTCTCCATCTCCCTCACAGTGATGACCACGCACCCAATCACCCTGGGGCGGATAACGCCACGACCAGCTTGTTCCGGATGACGTCATAACACGCCAGTACGCCACTCCTCGCTCACACCCGACAAGCAAATCTCATGCTCGTCCGGGACCATTACCGACCACATGTCCGGTGTGTATCACTGATAACAGATCACACGGTCCGCGTCTACCGTGGTCCGTGACACTGTCACAGATTTCCCATTAAGCCCTCTGCCATCCACCGGTCAAAGTAATCAGGGAGGGGGGAGTTGAGCTCGATTATATCAACTTCGTGACAGCTTAACTCCGCAGAACATCGCTCGGTCGTTCTTATTGTGATACTGAAATTTTGACAAAAAGGAGAGTTTATACGGTTAAATATTTGTGGCAGCCGGCAGGCATGTCAGTAATAGTTATCCCACCATAGAGTTATATGGACCGCTAGAAAGGAAGACAGTGATGAGAAACATATTTTGATAGTTCTTGTCGTATCGAGACGGGCGGCGGGAGATTTGACAGAACAGTATTCGGGTTTGTGGTGGTCTCCCCGTAGTACCTCCTGGTAGTACCTCCTGGTAACGTGGTCAACCTACTCCAAGGTCACGTGATATGTTACATAGTCATTGTGCTAACTGAACTTTTTAAAGGTTCGCTTTGTATTTTTCTGGATCTATACCAACACAGCAACAATAACAGTAGGCTGAAATGTTTTAAATTTAAATATTGGATTTTGGCCCATTATATTTTGTCCACAAAGTTAAATATCGAAAAGTAATATAAACCGGGCGTCCCCAGTTCCACATAATTTCCGCTTGATTTGTCTCATTCCCGAGTGAAGTGACAAATTTTCTACTCAATATTGGAATTTCGACCGAAAAAGTTTAAAAGTCTCTAAAAGCACAAAAACTGTACAGGTCCCTTCATTTCTAGTTAAATGGGAAAATAGAAGGGTCCAAGATCGTGCAGATTTTTTCTTTCTCAACCATTACTAGCCATTACGTGACCGTGCTCGCTTCATTTAAACTAGCAGATGTTCATGCTTGGTTAAATGCATCCCCTCCGTCTCCAAATACTAGTCTTTCTTTAAAATACATACAAGAACAAATGACAGAAACGTTTTAATCAAGAATTAAGAAGATGTTGTCCGATTCTTTATGCATTGATAAGATGTCTAATACCTATCTTAAAGCTATCTAGGCGAGATCTTCAGAACCACAGTACCTAGTCATTTAGATTTTAGATTCGCACCAACATCGAATTATTGAACTTTTTAATTATTCCATTGAAGCTATCTAACATCAGAAAATCACATTGATTTAAATCGCTCTGTGATATTAGGGTTAAGTCAATCCGAAGAAGGTTCTCTGAAAAGATAAATCATTCAGCATCTGGCGTCTGCACTTGTTTAAAATCTTCAATCAGAGGGAACAATCAGCTCTTCATGACTTTTTGCTAAACCCAATCACTGTGAAGTACTCTTTACTTAGCAGTGAAGGAAATTCTAGAAGATAACGAGATAGCATTTACCAGATTTAGGATTTCCTAGTTGACCGGGTTATTTATAAAGTTATAGCATAAATTGGACTTTCAAATTATGAACTTTCTGAATAGTTTTTAGTCATCAAATATAATAAGGTACTTCCCGATCTACCACGAAGTAAAGTAAAGGTACCTGGGTTCCGGTTTATTAAAACTAGAATTTCGAGCGGTGAGACCACCCACTATGCGCAGTGATCACCGAGCTAACCGTCAAAGTTAAAAGGGCGATCTATCAGGCAGATATTGAACCCATACCGGGTATAATGATTGAACGGCTAAACTTTTAAGAAAGTTGAGAACCCTTCAGCAAGACTCGTTACCTTACTTGATTTAGTTCAGGAAATTTATTTATTTACTGCGAGGTTGTATGGCTAATAATTATGTCTAGTTAATGATTATTGAACTTATCACTGCGAGGTTGTATGGCTAATAGTTATGTCTAGTTAATGATTATTGAACTTATCCTTGACAATGGATTATTAAGGACAATACCGCAATAATGATATGAATACTGCCCTTTAATGGAAAAGTCATTAACATGCTTGGTAATGAGACTAAATTGAATAGGCCATTATATCAAAATGTTGCTACATTTATTCGATGGCTAACAATAATGAGAATTAATTATGAGTACACATGCGAGTAAGGGATAGGTATTGTCAGTGTAGCATTGTGTGAGAGAGATGTAATTTCGTTTCAGGTAAATTACAGTGCACATATAAGATAGCACTAAGTGATATTCTAACTGATCAATACCCTAAATATCCACATTACCCCCGTGTTATCATCTCCCATTGTAAATAAGATCACATACAAACACATTATACATGCTATTTATATCCCTCTGAACGGCTCGTTCTCAAACCCCGGTCACTATGTCAGTACATAATCACTACCCCACCAATAACAACATCACCCCAGACAAAACGCTAACTCTAACCCTGCCCCTTCTTCAGACGACATGCGAGGATGTCTGCACGTGCAACATCAGGAACGACAACTACCCCCTGGAAGTGAGCGAGAAACTGAGATCGAGCAGTGCTAAGTTAATAGAGGGTTATGTGCGGAGTATCGCTACTAACGTGGTAAAGGGCGTAGTGGAGATATTCCTGGGTGTAGACCACCACCATCAGAACTCTCTTCACAAGGTAAGCAACTGTCTCAGCCATTGTTGGCAGTAATCAGCCCAATGTTTAGATTTCCAGAATCCTGATTTGTTTCTTTAAAAACTTAATCTACAAATCGTTTCGAATGTGAATATTCATGCGCTACACAGTTTACCTAGCCGCTGCAAAAAGTATAGCCGTGTCTAAGTGTTGTGCCTACCACTCTGAGACTCTGAAACTTGTCACTGTTATAACTCCTATCTGTCTGGTTTTCTACTTCTGCTCTGTAAATATAGTTCTAGGAGGAGGGTGCGATGATTTTACCACTCACTTGTTATCGCCGGACATATTCTGCTCCGGTCCTTATACTCGACAGTTCGAACTATTCAATATGGAAAAAAAATATTGCTGTTAATATTCAGCTGAATATTTTATGTGGCCGAGTCATTCTAATTTCCTAGTCGGTGATTTGCCCTGAAGTGCTGATGGAGTTGTACAAAAGTTTGTGTTCAGTTTCGTGTTAAAGATGGTTCCTACGTTAACTTTCTACCACAATGATCTGTTGAAATGTGAGGATGAGCCATTATTGCAGCCGCCGTGGCAGATGTAATGTGTTTTCAATTTAACACTCAAACCTAGATAATTCTTTGACCAAAGATATTGCGTTCTCTATTTGCATGTATGTACCTAACATGTACAAGTTGAAGCCTACCGTAAATACCTTTAATCTTGTAAATTGCCAAAAGTAAGCAAAATAGGCTAGTGATAATAGCGACCGTTAAATGAACCTAAATTTGTATGTACTGACGCAGAATGAATACCTGTCAACATGATGGATTTCACTTGTACAGAATGCATATCAAATGGCTTGAGAACTTTGAAATATCACGTGTCTGAACATGCATTTTAGGATTAGTGGTTTTGTGGTAATTTTTCGCGTGTCATGCATCACCAACCTCTATTGGTCGATTATGTGGGTTCTTCCGCTAAATACCCGAATTTAGCCATACTTTCCGTAAAATAATAATTGTTCCTTGCCAGTTGCCATGAAAATTTTAAATTTTGCCAAGGTTAAATCTTGGAAATATTCCTCATTGACTTGTAGAATGCTCTGTTGAACCTTAATGTCGTGAATGTGGACCTATCACTTAGTTGTTGGAATGCAGGCTGGAACCTGCTTGCTGATCATCCAATCAAATAGTTTGATTCTCACCAGCAACCATTGTAAAGGCCAAACATAAGTAGCAGAATTGTATACTTTGACAAGTAACTATCATTACCCGATGTGCTAAAATAAACCTGACTTGACGTAACGCGCGAAGAGAAATCTTCGAGCTTTTATCAACCATTTTATGCTGCGCGCGTCAGTTTAACCACGTTTTCTTCAGTATGTCATCGAATCTGTGGACAGAGTTCATCATATAGACGATTACAGCCCAGAGCCGCTCTCATCCAAAGTCTTGCAAATCGAGGTGTTATCTCAGAAAGCAGAGGTGTTGATCTTGACAGAAAACTCGGTAAGTTGTATTTACCTTGCTGCTGCTTCTCAGGCCATATCAGTTCTTGACTGAAACCCTCCTGATACACATTTAACGCTGATCAAGAGACAATCTATGGTTTATTTTGCACGTTTGGGCGTGCCTAAAAATCTTCAATTTTCATCTGACACCCGGCAAGCCTTACATGTCGTTCAATCTCTTTAACACAGCCATTTTCAGCTGTTTACCAGACCGATCTCGGTGTGTGCGAGTTACGTGGATGCCGACTGTCAGAAGTGTATACAAGTCCGAGACCCGCACTGCGGGTGGTGTGAGATGGCAGGTCGGTGTACGCCCGAACACCAGTGTACCAGCGATGTTTGGCGTACAGAGGGAGCGTGCACCAGCATCACCGCCATCGAACCGAACATGATGAGTATGGGAACTCAGCGAGAGGGAAACAAGGTTACTGTGACGACCAACAATCAGTATCCTGAGGGTACCCCTATCAGCTGTGACTTCGGGAAGTACGGTTTAAGAGAAGCTACTGTTGGAGAGGAGGGGCAGATCGTGTGTTTGGTAAGTGATGTTTTGGTTTTACATTTAGGGGTGATATTTTCCACCTCTAATACTTTTTTGCCGAAGTCATTTTTAGGTTTTATATTTAGGACATTACGGAGTTTTCCCATGCAGCTCGCCGCTATGTCCTGACGTTTGACGTCAATCCAATGAAATCACTTTGTGTCACGACCACTTTTCTGACTCCATTAAATTTCAGATTCCCGTCCTAAGACCTCCGATAGACGGCCAACACATGGTGGATTTCTCCCTTATTAGCGGAGACACAGTCCTCGCTACCTCGGAGCGAGCGTTCACCTTCTTCAACTGTGAATCCTACACCACGTGAGTGCAATATGGGAGATTTACTTTTACCTGTGACGTTGGGCTTGGTAGGGGGGCGTTCCTCTTAGAAAGCCTTGAGAGTCATGGGCTGTTAACGTTTGTTGGAGAGTGGGGACTAAAGAGTTGCTTAATCTGGTATTGGATTCTTCTTTGAACTGCTGAGTTAACGTGGGAAATTTTAAGGATACGATAAGGAAATTAATTGAATTTCAGTCATTCAATTCGATAAGAAACCGGATATTGCGCAATTGGTAACGGTTTTGAATGTTCTTCTAAAACCATCTTAATCTCAAGCCTACAAAGTTATATCATATGTTTTCTTCACTTTTAAGGAAGTTATCAAAATTGAAACTTCATGATAACAACCTCAACCCTCCTACAGGTGCAGCACATGCACTAGCGCGGCTGTTGATTGTGGGTGGTGCACATACGACAACCGTTGTGACCAGATCTGTGACAACATCTCCGAACCTCATCAGTGTCCAGCTCTTAACTACGGAATTTCTTACATCCCCGCTGGTTTCTCTCATCGTCTGGAAGTATCCGGCCGTAATCTTCCCCAACCCTTCGATGTAAGTCCTCCGGGAATTATAGTGTTGAATTCATTAAAATTGTCCGAATGGAAAATTTAGTGTCAATTTTCGTCGACTTCGTCTGCGATTATCAAAAGCGGAAGATGTCCCGAAATTTAAAACCTTTCGATTAGATGGCGGGATTGTTTAAATTTTGTAGAGTAACTGTTTGATATGTCTCTCGACTTGAACAATGGGTGAAATGGCATGCTTTGATTCGAGCTAAGTGTTTAATGTGCTTGCAAAGTTGTGCAGCAGTTAAACGAAATTTAATGGCTTTGTCCAAATAGAGAAATGTGGTCACTTTATTATGACTCGCTTAAATGGCAAGCACACTGCATCTCAAACGGACGCAATTAAAAATACTTACATCTCAAAATCTGCACCGCTTAAAACACAATGACGTCACAATGCGGCATGATAATGACGTCACGCACCTCTAATTTAGGGTGAGAAAGACAATTACACGTGTGTGGTGAACATTGGAGGCGAGGAGACCCGACTAGAGGGCACCTACGTCAACAGCACCAAGATCGTGTGTGCTACAAACCACACGTTTAACAGTCCCATGAAGATAGGAGAAGTCGTGGCTCCTGTTCAGGTTTGTACTCTCTGCTACTTATCCCCTGATAGTATCCTACCCTGATAGTATCTTCCCCTGATAGTATCCTCCCCTGATAGTATCCTCCCCTGATAGTATCCTCCCCTGATAGTATCCTCCCCTGATAGTATCCTCCCCTGATAGTATCCTCCCCTGATAGTATCCTACCCATGTCGTACTAGACTAATGTTCTGTGACACTTGTTGAAAGACAAACGCGGGTGACTTTAACAAGATACCAGCCAACCTTATATCCGTAAAGACAGCTGGTCTGTTCTCAGTTCCTGCTATTCTGTAACCCATATCCTCTCGACAGGTGCTCTGGAAAGCTAAGGAGGTGGAAGCAGAGCGACAGCCCCAAATAGACATCTACCGGTGTAACGTGCTAGGTAAGGACTGCAGCTCCTGCCGCGCTAACGGCGCTCTCAAGCGATGTGGGTGGTGCGATGAGCTGTCTCAGTGTCTCCTCACTTCTGGAGGGTACAATGTATGTCCCTCTTCATACAGCTCCGTCTGTGTCGGCCTCACTGTGGAGTCGTTCGAGCCAAAACACGGTCCCGTGGAGGGAGGAACTTTGGTGACGATCAGGGGGACCAACTTGGGGAGCAGACCTACTGACATCACTTCCATCAAGATAGCTGGTTAGTAACTTTGTCACTTTGTGTTTTTGTATCTTGTTACTTCAATACACAGCACGTTGTTATTGTGGTTACATCATAAATGTTTGGGCATTTTAGCCATGTATAACAAAAACAATCGTAGTGAATAAAAATATCTGAATAATATTGCACCTCAAAAAGTCACTAACCAACAGTTTCCTTATCCAACTCATTCCTCAGGACTACCATGTGAAGTGCAATCTGAAGGTTTTGAGGTTTCCCGAGCGGTTGTGTGTGAGACAGCAGCTAGTGGAGTTCCTAAACACGGCCTGGTGGAGGTTACCACTAGTGGCGATCAGTACATCTACCCTAACTTCATGTACTACTACAAGGTAAGATCACAGTGTTTAGGCAGGAATAGATCAGTACATCTACCCAAACTTCATGTACTACTACAAGGTAAGATCACATCTACCCTAACTTCATGTACTACTACAAGGTAAGATCACATCTACCCTAACTTCATGTACTACTACAAGGTAAGATCACAGCGTTTAGGTAGGAATAGATCAGTACATCTACCCTAACTTCATGTACTACTACAAGGTAAGATCACAGCGTTTAGGCAGGAATAGATCAGTACATCTACCCTAACTTCATGTACTACTACAAGGTAAGATCACAGCGTTTAGGCAGGAATAGATCAGAAAAGCTGAGAACTTCACACCAAACTACTAAACATTGCTCCAAGAGCTAGTTAGCTATATTTTCTAAACATGATATCCCTCAGAAACACACGGTGAACAACGTTTCCCCAAGTTGCGGGATTGCTGCTGGTGGTACTGACCTTACCATCAGTGGGGAGGAGCTAAACATTGGCGTTCAGATGTCTGTTGTTGTGGCGGGCACACTGTGTGACGTCACTGACAAGGCCTCTCAGAGACAGGTTTGCTATTTTTTGTAAACTGTATCAGTGAAGTTTAAATAGGTAGTTTTATGATATCATACAGCGTTTTTGTCAAATTGTATGATGTTGAGCTCGAGTGAAAATAAGTTTCTTGGATTTCAACAGACTCCAAAACGACTTTGCAACTCATCTTATAGTTCTACTCTCGCAGGTACATTGTACAACTAGAGCAGGAGTTATCGGCCAGACGAGCCTCCAAGTGAAGATTGACGGAGGTATGGTGAACAGTCCCTCCATGTTCGAGGTGGTTGAGAACCCCATCCCTCAGTCTCTCAGTGTAAACAGCTCCATCAGTTCCGGGGGCATACCTATCGAGATCGCCTTTAAGGAGGAGTACCGACTGGAGTGCGTTCAGAAATTGTGGATGATCTTCGAGGCGGTTAATCTCGTCTACGCTGAAGAGAGCTGTGTAAAGTCAGGTTAGCAGTTGTTTTTATTAAAATTTATTGGTGATTCAGTGAAGTTTTCAAATATAATTGTAGTGACGCGTTCTGAATTCTGATCGAAGACAATTTGTCGCCCAAAGGTCCACAACTTCTTCCTTACAGGCTCCAGATTCCTCTGCAAAACTCCAACGTTAGACATGAAAACCGCGGGACTAGCACACCTCCCTGTGTCCTACGTTAACGCTGCTCTAAAGGCGGACAATCACCTCATAACGCTAGATCCCTTCCCTGTCCACGCAGATCCTACCATCGTCCCTTACAACAACACTAACCCAGGTATGTGGTTTATAAGTTATATCGATAATTTGAATTTCTTTGAATCACGAGGTCCACAACTTTTCTATTTTTCGTCGAAAACTGAGCTTCCCTCGGTAAAAAATCATTCAATTGCTAAGAAAATTGTTGAGCATTTTTTACGATAGGTTATTTTTTTCTCAGATGGTTTTATCGAATGGCCCCTCTCTGGCGGACAACAGTTTGTGATAAACGGGCACGGTCTAAACAAGGTGGCTGGTCTCAAAGTCTTTGTCGGGGAGTACTCGGTAACCGCGTCCACAGTTACTAACGATCACGTCATCTTTGTACCGCCCACCTACAAAACCCTCAAAAACTACCGTGAGCAAAACGCACACTCACGTTCTAAACGTGAGGATTCCGGCAAATTGCGTGAGGAGTCACGCAAGATGCGTGGGGCATCTGATGACGTCACGACAGCTCCCGACAAGCGGTCTCACGACAAGAAATACTCGTCGGAATACACAGCGGTGGTGAAGGTTCAACTTGGAAACTGGAAACATACAGTGGGAAAGTTGTACTATACAAAGAGTCCTTCTGGTGGTATTCCTTACGTGGCTATCATCATTCCTATTGCTGGCTTCATTGTTCTGGTTGTTCTTCTATCCTATGTGGGACTCAAGTATGTTTTTAGCACAAAATTTTGTATTTTTGCCTGATCTTTTGTACTCTGTATGTAATGAAAATAATGATTATGTAAATCTAGATTAAAACATATAACGTTTATTCAATTTTATAGGTATCACAGAAGCCAACGCTCGCATCGCCGAACCCTGAAAACCGTTCGAATGCACATGGAGAAACTGGAAATGCGTGTTGCGAACGAGTGCAAGGACGCTTTTACCGCCCTCCAAATGCAGCTTACTGATGTACATGGCAACATAGCGGAGATTCCCTTCCGACCTTTCTCCGACTTCATGGCGAACGTTTTGTTCCCTGGCACAGAGCCAGACACCAAGGATCTCCTAGCGCGACTCAGCGCCCCGGGCTCCAAAGTGGTGGAAACACCGCGTGTTGCTCAGTTTAGACGGTTGCTAAGGAATAAATCGTTCCTACAGAAGTTTGTAGAGGTAGTGGAGGCTGACCCTCACTTTGATGTGGCAAACAAGTGCAAGATGGCTAGTCTTCTGGTCATTGTCATCAGCAACGATATGGGATACCTCACCGAGGTTCGTACATGACAAAATATATAAATATCTAAGTAATGTTTACCAATTTTCACATGAATTCCCATTCTCACTCATAACCTCAAAAACTCCCATAAATCTAATCTCATTCCACTGCAGGTGCTGTTCTCCCTGATGGAGAAGCTGATAGACAAGTTCCTGGCCAAGAAGAACCACCCACAATTACTTCTACGTAGAACAGAAAGTGTAGCTGACAAGCTTCTAACTCATTGGCTCAACTACTGTTGTTACCAATACCTCAGACGTATGTTTAATCTTTATTCAGTAGTTAACATTGCTTTCTTGAAGATCGAATTTACGGCATGTTGAGTTTAGAAATCCGTCCTCGTTTATGTTCATAGATCAAGATTCTCTCGGCTTCACAGAATTATAATTTTTATATCTTTCTCCCTTCAGAAAACGCGGGAAAATCAATCTTCACCCTGTTTTCGGCGATCAAGCAGCAGCTGGATCTAGGACCCCAGGACGAGATAACATATGAAGCTAAACTCAGTCTGAACAACGAGAAAATGTTGAGAGAGACTATAGAGTTTAAGACGATTTCTGGGACCGTCAGAGACCTCAACAAGAACGAACATCCAGTCACCTTGCTTACGTGTGACAGCATCAAGCAGGCTAAACGAAAGGTACGTCTCTTGAATGTAACAAAAACAGCTGTTCTCATTGAATCCTTATTTGCTTCCTAATCAAGTATCACTGACACTACCCTAGCGGCCTAGCCTACAATAATCGCTTAAAACTCCACTTCCAGGTTATAGAATCAGTACATCGAGGAAAGCCCGCCTCCCAAATACCCCCAATCGAATCGTTCGACCTGATGTACATCCGAACTGGGAACACTCCCATCATCCTCCGGGAGAACCAGGCTCCTATAGTAGAAGGTTGGAGGAAGCTGAGTACTCTGGCTGACTACAAGTTGGAGGACACTCAGCCTGTCCTGGCAATGATACCTCTCAGCACAGACTCCGAACACAGCTCACTCAGTCCTACCACAGACAGACGGAAAGCTAGCTTCCTCACTACCAAACGGTACAGGTACTACCTAAAATATTTACTACACGGCATGGTCTTTATTGATAATTCCACTTTTTCCGATTTTCAAAATTTTTCAATGATTGCGCCAGTTTTAAAGATTTCGGAAATTACATTCTATGTTCATTTTTGGTTATATCTCGGTTCCTCCAACTCTAGAACACGTTAGGTAACCGAGCCCTCTCTCAGGAGTAAAGGTAACCTGATAACAGCCGGTATGAATACCAGCGAAAGTGAGAAGTCAGAGGAGCGACACCAGGTTTATCATCTCGTTAAACCGGGTAACGACATCAGCGAAACTGACACTCTTCTCAGCACCAAGATGATGTCTGAGGTAAGATCTCCTCCCCGTATTGATATTAGGAACTCCACTGCTTACTTACTGCAAAAATTCTGGCATCTCATTGTTTTCGAATCATGATCCTACATAAAATATGGAGCCACTGAAATGGATCTGACAGGCATGGCAACAAAACCAAAAACACACATCCTCTCTGACACAAACTCCGTAATTTTCTTTACATTTCTGTACCCTAAAAGTAAATCTGCCTCAGGTGTTCCTAACCCGCCTCCTGTCGACTAAAGGAACCCTCCAGCCGTACGTGGACGATCTCCTCTGTACCGTATTCATGTCCCGAGAGAGGGTGCCGCCCTGCGTCAAGTACCTGTTTGACTTCCTGGAGCGGCAAGCTCAGCGTCACAACCTCCTTCACAATCAGGTGGGATCTTGTTTTACTTTGATAATGATATGTTGTTTGTCTGCTGCTGAAGTCTCCCTTTATTTCAGAGTGTTAAACTTCATCAGTTGTAGTGATTGGATGGTTGATGTTTTTCAATCCTCCGCCACAATAATATTCATCACAAATTTCAATCCCAGGCGTGCATACATACGTGGAAAAACAACAGTTTATCACTACGATTCTGGATGAACGTGATTAAGAACCCACAGTTCCTCCTTGACATCGACCAGACTCCCACCATCGACTCTTCTCTGAATATCGTATGTGGCATCTTCATGGACTCGTGTTCAACGTCAGATAAGGGACTCACCAAAGACTCCCCTATCAATAAACTATTATACGCCAAAGACATCCCCAGATACAGGAAACAAGTCCAGAAACACTACGAACAGGTGATTTTACAGCCCATCTCTTTTCTTTGCAACTTTCAATTAAATCATAAATTTCATACACATTTTTAAAGATAAAAGTTGAAAGTAACAAGATAGAAAATCAATTGAATTCTAACAGCGGGATTTCCCCCAGGTTTCCTCCCTGCCCTCTGCCCCTCTAGACTTCCTGACAGGACTCCCTCCTACCGGCCTGAACTCCACGGTGGCCGTCTCCGAACTCCTCTCCATCGCCGACAAGTATCAGAAACAGTTACAGGCCTCCTTCGGCCCTGACTCACCCTCGCTCAACCTCAAATTCACATCCATCATTGACGCCAGCCTGTTATCGGCGCCCAACTTAGTGTAGTCTTACTAGTGGTTTATTAGTTGATTGATTGACACTTCACTAGACTATAACTAATCGTTAGGTCCATGTTTTGTTCAGCAAATCCGGAAACATTTCTCGTGTGATCCGGTGCGACGTTTTTGAGTGGTCAGGGTTCGTTTTCATTTCTGCTGTTGTATAATGTATTTGTAGAGCTGTGAATGCTGTGTTTTTATTGTTTCACTGGTGATGGAATCGCTGGCAGCTGGCCGATTTTCGGACAATAACAAGCAAAAACATGAAAGAATTTGCTGATATGATATAAACTGTTTATGAAGCTGCCCTTCATTCTTTCTGTTTATATTATTGTAGATTATTTGTACAAATACTATAATTTTGACGAAGTTTTATATATCAACGAGTTTACTACGATCAATTGATTTATAGTTCTAGACAAATTATTCATCCCATTTTGCTGCGATAGCTCCAAAGTTTATTTCCTAATAAAGTTTAATCGTAGTAAGCTCAGTTTTTCATGAAAGAAGTTCAGACATTTGCAGTTGAGTGGCGTTATCCATTAAGTGTTAGGTTGCCGCGACCTCGATTAATTGCGATCGTTAATTCGATAACGCTGGTAAATGTTAATTGTTGCCCAATATAAAAGAAGTGGTCGTCGTTAGGTGGTTAAACTAAGTTTTGTGACCCAGATTTTTGTTGTTTTGCGGGTGCTTGGATTTCTTTCTAACAAATTCACCAGATTATTGTTTCCGCTTTATGCATTGTTTTTTATCTGCCTGCTTGGAATGCATTATTACTAGTGGGAATATATAAATACCTAGCTCTCATAATAGAATGAAAGAGTAAAACGGCACAAGTTCACTAACATTTTCTTGAAGTTCAAATAGCTTTCACTGCCGAAAGTTGTATGCAAGTTAGAGGTTTGATACATTGGTATCTCAACACTCTGTGTCCTAAAAATATTTCTAGGTTTTTTAAACTCTTGATATTTAGCTTAGTCGTGCGAAAATTTATAAATGCTTACGTTTTACGAAATAAAGACTCGTGTAAAAATTGTGGTTTCAATCCACAGATAATCTTTTGTCTATTTGAAATCTTATTTATAGGTTGTTGTTTAGAGGTAAATCAAAACTAAAATTTATGTTTTCAAAATTTACATGATGGCGATTGATAAGCAATAAGTGGGAAAGTAAATTACTTCAGACTTTCAACGCTGCAAGGAGATATTTTATAAGTGTTGGAAAAGTCAATGTGTAAAATTTCAATTGTTTTTAATCCATTTCGGACTTAAATTATTTATATAAAAGAATTTTCTCATCTTTTATCTAATGTAAATCGTTTTAATTTTATAAAATAAAGTCAGCATTTGCCATTTTACGGTAAAATGAATGCTTTCGAACTCGAATTGATTAAAAGTCATATAGGGTCCGGCATATAGAACCAAAACCTTATAGCAATATACCATGCATCTGACCAAAGTCCATCGACTTTAAGTTTAAAGCAATTAGTCGTATAAATCTTTACAGGATGTCCCAGTTGAAATATCCGTAACAGCAAAATCCAAAACACAGATTTTTAATTATCTAATTGATAAGACCATGAATAAAATTCCCTGTAACCGGCATCGATTTTCCCTGATCCTAAAATGTGGAATTGCTCGTAAATTTGCATTCTCCTACAGCATTTATAACTTAGTTGATAAAGAATCCTGTGATAATTTTGCTCATTTTTTGCTTACTTTAAGTTGGTTTTTCGTCCAATGCGTGTTCTTCAAAATCGGGTTTAGGCATCCAAAACCTTTTATTCTTGGTAATATTATTATGTTTCTAAGTGGGGCACGAAAGGTCGACCTTTTTCAACCCCCCCCCCCCTCCACCTCTCTGGCTCCAAAACGATGACCATATGATTCTACGCGAAATTTTATATCAGCATGGTCATGCATATCGCCTTCAAAGGCTCAGATTCCTAGATTAACTGCACGGGCACCTATGACATTTTGGATTCGTAAACTTCCTATAAGGGAGCCTTCTTGGGCTCCGAAGTCAAGACAAAAGATTCTACGTGGAAATGTGAATTGACATAGTGATCCCAACAGTCGGCCCAGTATGAGGAACTCAGAAACACTTCCGGAAGGTGTAATTTTCGAATAGGAGAAAATATTTTTGCCTTTGGGTTCTGGGACCTATTTATCTATCAGCGTTCAATTCTATACTAGCAACCGTTTGTCCAGTTACAAACAGTTAAGGTCGATTTTTGGGCTTTTTCGGTTCCCTCGATCAGAAAAACAAAAAACTTGTTTTTAACGTGTTAAATTGTACACTTAACGAGGAGTCTAAAATTTGAGGCACCTCCTCTGGTCAAATGGCAAAACTCGACATTTGACCATTGGCCATGGGGCAAATCTCACGGTGTTATGGTCATGGTCACAGGTCAGTGCATATACCATTTTTTGCCAAGGTTTATTGCCAACTTGTTCAACAATCAGTGTTTAACAAACACAGAAATAAAGAATTAATACAATATCTCCACATTCGGGTGCCGATGGTTACGACATAAATGTAATGTAATGTAAACTTCGTCAAAAATTTCATGACAACATTTCACTGCTGCTGGTTGTGGTTCCCTTGTCTGTTGGACTTGGCCTATACTTAAAAACTGCCGAAATGTCTGCATCGGACCTTGAAATAAACTTGGCCTCATCTGATTTAGAATGACTTAAAAACAGTGTCCTTGACATGTCACACTCATTAGATGCTTCTCTCAATTTTCTGATGATGTGATCGTTATCTGATATCGTGGTGTAGTCAGGGACTGAGCCGCTTCTCTGTCGAGGAGGAGGGGGAAGGTCCCGTTGATCTAGGTCCCAGGATGTCGAGTTGGATAGTTGCAAACTGAAAGTGAGTCTTTGTAAGCCTATAGATTGTTTGTTCAATTTAAAAAAGCGTGCAAGTGAGTAAAGGGTAAATTTAACCGCCGTTATGGCCCCCCATACTTTTTGAGTTAAACTGAAATTGGAAACACTGAACAATCGTAAAACAACTCCAATCGACCTACCAGTAATGTTTCTTTGTTTGAGTGGTCCCATCTGCACATTGCTTGCTCCGCAATTTATACTTTCTAAAAGCCTCAATAGTCCACCAATGTTCCTTGAAGTCATATTTTAGAAGTTGCCATCTTCGGGAGAGTGCTGCCCAAAACTTAAATGGAGCAGACTCCTGAAAGTGAAAGGTTACAAGCTCTTACAATGGGTGGTAAATAGTACAAATCATGAGGCCTATTTGAGTACAATTTTATTTTGTAAAGCAACTCGTGAATGGGTGGATCATAACAATTTTTACACTTGTGACATCGATTGACCATTGACCAATGATATTGACAAATAAGATTGAAGAACCGCAAATAAATCACAAATGTGAAAACAAATTTGCATCCTGATTAGGAACAGTTCAGCGTGAAAATTAAAGTTATTCAACGTCCAACGACCCTGGCCCACTTTCCCTCACTGTTCGACTTACAGTGATATTTCGAGGAGCGTTTCTCATATTCATAACCATAGTTGCATCACAAGTAGGCTTCGTTCCGTAGGCATCCTTCAATGATGCGTACATAAGTTCACATCCCTGAAAACGATTCGTGTATATATTCATGTATATCCCTGTAATGACAGTAATCCTTATCAATGTGATTGTAAACGTTAATGCAACGACAAAACAAAAACTGTCTAATGAGTTATAATTAAGGGGGAATTGTAGCAAACAGGGGTTTGTGGAAGCTAGACCAACGGACTGTACAGTAACCTAAAGCACCCTAATGGGCATCAATTGCACTACTTATTTTTTGATTCTAAAGATGACGCATTTTTAAAAATCGCAAAAAGAAAACTTTTCCGAGAATTTGGAAATTTTTGGAAATTTACATTGCATGAATAAAAATCAGCCGTTTCTAATTGAATCATGCTGAAAATTTGCACGAATTTTATTATACCTTTGTTAAGCAGCTAGTAAAAATTTCAACGAAAACTAATAAAAGTT
>JH152800.1:138431-153344 GCA_000226015.1 Mnemiopsis leidyi | reverse complement strand
CCATAAATCTTTCCCCTTTCCTTGGAAACAGACTTTTCATAGCATCAAAATTTTTCTATCACTGTCTTCTACCTGTGTGCAAAGTTTCAAGGTGCTTGACATTTCACAGTAGCGTGTGCAAATTTTCAAAGTTAGTTAACATAAAAAAGAAATTTTTGGGACTTGGCAACTTTGGATAGGTGCCATTGAGTCAACTTTTATTAGTTTTTCGTGAAATTTTTACAGCTGCTTAACTAAGGTATAAATAAAATTCGTGCAAATTTTCAGCATGATTCAATTAGAAACGGCTGATTTTTATTCATGCAATGTAAATTTCCAAAAATTTCCAAATTCTCGAAAATATTGTCTTTTTGCGATTTTTAAAAATGCGTCATCTTAGAATCAAAAAATAAGTGGTGCAATTGATGCCCATTAGGGTGCTTTAGGTTACTGTACAGTCCGTTGGTCTAGCTAAATTTTTACAATTCCCCCTTAAGTCGTTACTTAGTTCAACTCACGCCAACTAAGACTGTTATGCCGACCATGAAACCCAGGCTTATAAAAAGTCCTGCTAAATAACCCATGTCTAGTGTCGAACCTCGCTGTATGACTTCATCTTTTTCAAAATCGGAGTGCTGCGGTGAATGCTAGTAAATCAATTTGGAGATACACCTGTAGCCGTAGGCTTGTCAAAATATTTTACATTACTAAACTCATTGAAATTAAAAGGAGAGAAATTGCATGATAGCTTAAGTTTAACCTCAAGAGCACAAAATATATGATAACATACCTCCTGACCCGGACAGGATACTCCTTCTTTTAGCCACTTTTGCCACAATTCCTCCAGCCACCCCACTTCTTTATATTCCAGTATCTTGTGGTTTATTATCTCCGCAAACGGAGCATTTCGTTGTATTCCAAAGGCTAATCTGTGGTATCAAAACTATTTAATTTGGCATTTTTCATTTCTTACAGGTTCAAATGAAACATAACGAGCAACGAACAATAGAACTAGAATTAGAACTTAAAGTTTCTTAATTAATAAAAGAAACAGAAAAGAGCAAAGTACCCAAATTTGCTGAACTCCTCCCCTACAGTCATCAGGTCTGTGACGTTGTCACACGACAGTTGTTGTTTGTATTCCAGGTACGGAGACTCGTATATGAACGCGAATTTCTCTCTTCCCGCCTGGAGGGAATAGTCATGTTACTCTTGTCTCTCTAGGCCTAGGTAATTCACTAATGTCCTAGACTAGAGTAACATCTTAACTTGCATGGGGTCAATATTTAGAAACGTTATACTTATTCAGTTATTCTTCTTATAACATCTAAATTTAAATAGGCTAAATATTTAGAAACGTTATTCTATGCAAAGAGCTATGCAAAATCTGTTCTAAAGCTTGATATAAGTTCAGGCCAAGGAAAATGGGTCGATGAAGGAGAATAAAATTTTAAAGATGAAATTTTAAGAATGGAGAACAAACTTTAGCGTAACCACTTTCAGCATCCCCAACATTGATAGCTTTGGCCATGAGTCGTCTGTACACGTCTTTTATTGAGTTCCTCATCAGTATCTCAGGATTGGTAGAGAAGACCGTCCCCCACTTGTACTCGTCCTGTTTTAGTAGATCTTCTACTCCCTGTAGCCCGACGTGCAATCTGTTTACTAGGGTGGTTTTTTCATGACGTTTTTTCATGACGTTTTTTTCCTGACGTTTCATTAGTCTCAACCTTCCAAATAAGAAGTGGTAGATTACATCAATACAACTGGACAACTTGTGATCATCATCTAGAGGCGTTGTATCCTACCTGTTAGAAAAGCAGCTAAGTTGGCCGTATACATGGCAGACAAGATCATCATGAAGAACCACCACGCCATCAGGATGACCCGACCTGACGCACAGTACGGTCCTCCCTCGACCGGGGACTGCCCGAGAAGAGAAGCGTTTATCATCCAGGATGAGTTGAACATGGACAGCTGGTCCAGCCGGTCCTTTGCTTCTGCCTCTAGCTGCTCCACTTGACATTCATATTCCTCAGGTTTTTGCAGACTTTTTATACCTGAACGGTTAAATCGATTACTATTAGCTGTCGTTTCAATTGTTCCTAGCCCCAATCGAAAAGCATGGCAATATGAGTCGTAGGATTTGTTCAAGTCGTTAAACTTACTGCCAGAGTACCTTGAATAGCGAGAGTACGGTTTAGGACGCACTTTCTGCAGGGACATGTCATGAGAGCGTGCATCTTCGCTCCGTACTTTCCGAAAGGGGATACTTTGTTCATCACACAGACGAGAACAGTTACTCCAACACATGCTAGCAAGATGCAATACCTGGGCAGTACGGCAACAATTAAATAATTAAACAACTTAAACAATTAAACAGCGACATTTCAGTCAAAACTCGTTAGACTTAGAACTATGTGTTTTTGTGGGTTATAGGTAGCTGTCATTTGATTGATTTGATAAAAATCAAGATCCGCGAGAATTAACTGACCAAACTTCAGCACTGAAGGGAGAAAGAAAGAAGAAAGTGTTGCTGTTAGCGTGGGTTTCCCCTTTGACGACGACCATTAGCCCAGCATCCATGAAGGGAACTGTAAAGTCTATGTACCGCTCTCGAAGTGAATTTATCGACAAGTGCACAGCTGCGACATCTATTTTCTGGATTTGGCGATGGTAACAATAGGAATAAACAAAAACTTATAGTAAAGCACAATTTTAAGTTTTAAACAAATCAGCCGGGCAACTAGAGTCATTAAAATTACAGCTTGAATACATAATGCAATGTA
This sequence comes from Mnemiopsis leidyi, assembly GCA_000226015.1. Classification (NCBI taxonomy): domain Eukaryota; kingdom Metazoa; phylum Ctenophora; class Tentaculata; order Lobata; family Bolinopsidae; genus Mnemiopsis; species Mnemiopsis leidyi. The sequence goes on along the minus strand of JH152800.1, from coordinate 150,576 downwards.
TTTGTAGACAATACAAAAGTATAGAATACTCAAGTACCTTGTCAATGTATTGGTAGACTATACGAAAGTATAGTATGTATACTCAAGTACCTTGTCAATGAGCATTCTGACGAGACCGTCCCAAGTATCAGTCTTGTTATCGTAACCTCCCCACTTGCCATCATCAGACTCCTGCAGCTCGTAGGTGAAGTGGAGGTCACGTGACAACTTCTCTATCAGATCCACACAAAAACCCCGGTAGCAGTACGTCCCGGTACAGCCTGCATCTTCCTTTATTACAAACGGGGTCTCCTGGAGGTTTGGGAAAGAGATAGTAGGCAGCACTTCCTACAAGGGGAGAAACAAGAAAAAAGCAAATAGCAAAAGGAGCAGTTTTCTAAGCTGAGAAAGTTCTGAAAAAGAGTTTACCATCATGACTCCCATTCGGAAATGCGATCCGTTGAGATTTAGAGAGACATCTTTAGGACGATCCAGTGAATTTCCCAAGTACTCAATCTAAGTCGTTTAATTTTAGAATTGTTGCCTTCCCTCACAAGACCACAGTAATAATTTATCATTGAAAAATCTCAAGTTCAATAAACTATGGCAAACGTAATCTGTAATAAGTAATTGCCGACTATTGACTAAAATCATTAAAAAATACAGACCTGTCTGTAGAGGAGGAGGGCTGGGTTCCTGTCAGAGGACCAGTTTCCCACCACACCTAGAACACCGTTATCTCTAAAGTTTACTATGTCGTACATCTTGTTGTGAGGTGATCCGTCCATCCCAAACTCTACAGTCCCTGTTATACCTTCAAACTGGACCTAAAACAAAGGTCCTATTGAGTTAGCCAGCTTTTTCTTTGTAAAATTTGAGCTCACTTTTATACTTTTTGTAAAACTAGGGTTAAGTTCCTGGTAAAATTCATTTGAGTAAGTTTTTACATTTAAGTAAGTTGCTCAATTTTAAGAAGGGAGAAAATTATGTTCCCCATCTTCCTACTAATTACTACCAATTCCGTCAACAAATTATATCTATATTCATAATTATAACAGTCAACATTAGCAGTATATAGCACGCACATGTTTGATCTCTCTGACCAGAGCAGATCCGTTCTTCCAGAAGTTTTCCCGTCCAAACTCGTTGATCTGGTCCGGCGGAGTGAGACAGCTCAGTTTGCTCTCGTACAGCTCGTATCCTCTGTACAGATGATCGTGTAGAGCACGACCCAGGACAAACACCGCGTCGTACACCAAACGTGTAAAGATCTGGAACAATGTCAAACTTTTACGTTATTTCAAGTTTCGTAACGTTCAGGTTCAGTGTTATTTATATTGGACAACTCGTAACAGTAAGATTGCTTTAAAACCAGAGCCCTTCGTAAGTTGAAGTACGAAGCTAGAATCTCCAAAGCAATATAGATCTTAGAACTTACCGTCAAAGACGATGGGTTCCAGAGTAGGAATCCAGAATCTGCCAGGCGGTCCTTGGTGAAATTCTGAGCATACAACTGAGCGAACTTTCTGAAAGCAGGACCAGCAGTCGATTTTGGCATTGTGCCAATCAAACCGTCCAAATAGTCAGGAAATATTCTGTTTTCCTGTTCCAGAAGATGATGTACACCTGTCACCCCGTCTGTAACTATCCAGCTGTACCCTTTATCCATCATTCCTGCCTCGTGTGCCTGAAAAATATACTTCGGGTAAAATGATAGCAGAGGAGCATTCTTTGGTGTGTTCCTGTGTCCTAGTGTGAGTTGTGACATCATTGTATATACCTGTTGTTAGGTAATTCATAAGCCTTTTCATTTCATGTCTTGAAATAAAACTTTGATCCGTTAAAAAGTTATCTGCTATGTTGCAATAATTCCCTTAAAACTGTTGATTGAGCGGAGATCACTATCCAAACAATGTAAAAAGTCCATGACTGAGTAGTGACAAATTTACACGATGATTATTACCAGACATGACCATCTTTCTGTTTAGATTCTCTTGAGAATGCAACGATGAGGTAACCTATTCTTAAAATCGTAGAATGTGAATACCACGGATGTTTCAAAAACGACAACGGGATAACACAAGAAAAGAAGTTTATGCGAAATTAGTAAACATACTCAAATATTACAATTTAGTTTGTGACTGACAGCTGAGCTGTGCTCAAAATATTTTCAGCGAACCTGCCTGAAGACAACATTAGCAACCCGGTAGTTGCAGTTCAACACGATAATCCGCACCATGGAGGTTTTTATGTTGTTCAGTTGTTGAGATACGTTTAGAGTATCAAGATTGGTAACCTTGATGTGCTGAACGCTTGTCACCTTGTAACGGTATACTGATGCTAATCTCTGCAGCTCCAATACTCCGTTTATACCTTAGAAAATAAAGATCAGGGAACGCAAAATTGGACGAATTAATGCACTTGAAAAATTCATATGCGAAGGCGAAAGTGATCTAATCTAATCTACACGCTCGAATTAGAAAGTTATCATTTTAAAGGAATTGAAGTTTGCTTCATTTGACTAGCATATAACGAGACTGGTCTTCTTCTAGCAATGAACCCACCGTAAGTATCAAACGAGGCTAGGATTGCAAATTGACGCCATTCGTTCTGCTTCAATAGATCAAATATCGCCTGAATAATGCAAAGGGTTATTAAAAATTTAAGAAGCCCCAGTAATTGAAAAGTGCTTCAAAATAAGTTAGATCATAAAGAAGAGAAACGAAAAATCGTTAATTCACCAATACTGCGATAGAATAACGAAAAAGAAATGTGATTGTTACGAACAGCTTTCCAAATGCTCGATACCAAATCTTACCAAGGAATTACACAGTAATGGATCTACCCACCCTGCTCTGATAGATATCAGAAGGTAACATCCGGATCAGAGAAGAACGAGCGCTCCCTACCTCCAGTATAGGACCTGCAAGTTTCTACGATATTTGGTTTTTCTGTGGTGAAAGATCGAAGATTGATTGAAAAAATGTCAGTTTAATGGCGTCCTATTTATAGGCCGGAGGGTATGTAAGGTGTCACGTGACAGGTCATTTCTGCAATCTGAATTCTGACTCTAAAATGTGAGATGGCAGGTCACTAGAAGTAGATGTTATACATTTCAACTCGACGCAACAATATGAATATATGAACACTAAATTTTATTACTAAGTGAAGTAAGATTTAAACAACATACTGGTGGCTGTGGGGGCAATGACGGGTATGTTGTAAAGGCTGGCAGTGTCGGCGATCATTTTGACGTTCTCAGAGGAACCAGGGACTATAATACCAGACACTCCTTCTTTGAGTACCTCGCAAACTGGGGGTGATTATGAGAAAAAATTAGACTTATCACTGTGCCAAACCTAAAACTTCAAGTTTGTAATTCAAATTGGAGTTCATCAAAATTTGCGGATTCTAAATCTCAAAAGCCTTATATCTAACCTGCCTGAACTATAGAGTTGGGTGTTGAACTATATCGCTTGAAAATCATGTTGATTCTAGTGTAAGGCAAGATCAGCGAATCTGAGTTTAAGATCTGAGCGGCGAATTCAGCTATATCTTGATATGGTGATCTGGATTCCACACTGTACAGAATTGCTGAAAAGTGTAACTGTAAGTTAAACTCTGTAGTTTGAAACGAATGCTAAATATAATTTAGTTTCAAGTCAATAATACGGTCCTAACAGGAAAAGTTTCTCGGTCAATTCCCTAGAATATTCGATCCAAAATGAATACAAATTGTTTTGAAGTTAAACTGTTGAACAGACCGCATGTGACAAAATCAAACAAACAAGTTATTGAAATATTACCGATGTGTACATCAGACGGCGGTTGCCCAAACCCTGTGTCATAGTCGTAAAATGATAGGCACAAAGCCGGCAAGCTAAGAAGCACCAAACAAATCATGGTTATGCTGAGCCAGGCTTTTCTAGTTGTAGAGGTGTTGTTTTAGCTTCTACCTTGGAAAGGGAAATGACATTCTTAAACCTTACGTTTTCTTTAACTCAAAGTTACAACTTACAAAACGATTTTAGATTCAGGTTAAGGGATGCTTTTGACTTTTTGATTTTAAACAAATCCCAATTAGATTAGATTTTCTACAACTGAATGAATCAAGACTGATATTGAATATTTGATTAAAACAACCAGCAGTGCGGCTAAACCGAAACGGCATGACGGTTTATACTCTGCAGATCAATACTACGAGTAGTGATATTGTTTCTATTATTGACCATCATGACGTTCTTATATGCGGAAGTCTGGTGTAGTACTTCGTGATTATTTGCAATTACAAGCAAATTTTACATTTCCTCAGGATGATGGATATATATTTTTGTTTCTACCTACCTACATATTACTGGCAATTATTGAGAACTAACGAAGATCATTATTGCAATATCTAGTTTTGAATTACTGGAAAGTGCGACCACATACAACTTTTTTGCTGTAAAACTTATCTTCAATGCCATGTGGTTAACAAATAAGATTTCTTGAATTCAGGCAAAATCAAAGCGATTCATAAGTGAGCAATACAATATTCAAATGTACAAAAGAAATACTGTTCCTGATATTCATTAATAGATATACGAGTAACTAAGTCTCTAGTAGACGTCAGAATTCTTGGAGGATAAGGAACCCTTTTTTAACGTAGAAGCATTATTTTTAGTTACAATCGATTGTATTATATCATGTCCTCTCATCGGTTAATCACTGTCTGCTTACAATAGAATAAATTTCCAAAAAACTTTTTCAAGAATTCTGACGCTAAACAGCTAAACAGATACTGACATAAATTTCACATATAAAATGGCATACAAAAATAAAACTTTGCCCCAAATAGAATCTACATGAATGAAATTACTCTGATATAATAAAAGTCACAACATTGTTAGACTATGCGTTAGAAAACCAACTCTCTTTACCCGGAAATCTTCATAAGACCTACCATCCATGTCAAACATTAGCAAATCGTGGTCACTAAACTGCCACTAATTCGATAATGGATTTGTGTAGGCACATAAACAGGTTTGCCCGTCAAATATCATGGTAAATCTAATACTCGGAGAACTTGTATCCGGCACAAACATCAAACAAGATATCATGAGACCCAACCATCAACAGGAAGCTATGTCGATGAAGTTTTATACGATCTATCAAGACCAACTCATAACGCTATCTATCACATCTGAAAAGTTTTGTCCAACTTTTGCTCCCAATTCTTTGACTTGCGAGTCAGTTCGCTGAACGAGAGGAACTAAACTATCGTTCTTGCTGAATTCTAAACCCACCAGCGGTTTTCCCACGGGTATGTCCTCTAGTGCCAATCTCTGGCAGGCAGCCGACAGTTCTCCCTTCAGAGAGTCCGTGTGAGACTTGAAGCTCTGAACGTCCCGTTCTAGGCCGGACACTCGCCGGTGTGTCAACTTCAAGATGTCCTCGTACATGGCACAGATCTTCTGTACCTCCTCTACCTCGTCCGTGTGAACCCCATCAACCGACAAGTACCCTGTCGTGTAACTCCTCAGGTTCCCGGAAGTTACCCGGATTTTACGTTCTTGTAGAGCCACCTGGAGTTTGGAAAGGTAGCTCATCAGTAGGTCGTGGTCACGTGAGCGAGAGTCCGCACATTTCTGGACTGTTTGGAGTTGCTCAAACAGGGACTTTTTGTCGCTTTCTAGGGAGCTGATCTTCCGGGCTTGTTGGCGGAGTGTTTGTTCGGACTGTCTTTGTAGTACCTGTCGGGAAAATGCTAGTAAGAAAAACCTACACGAAATCCAACATTCGCGTCTCTTTTCTGAACTAAACTGTTTGAGTAATAGTCATTTTTTACAATATGCAAAAGTTTGTAAAAACCTTCTGATTCGACAGATCTTTAATGGCTTCATCGAGGGTTTCCGATCTCTCGTTTAATTGAGACAAGGTATTTTCATAGTCCTGCTCCAGTCTCTTTAAGTGAGATCTCATATTGTGAGCTTCTTCCCTGAAATGTTTCGTCATTTTTAATAATTAGTGCAAAAATATCCCCTAAGTATTGGACCCTTAAGTAATGCAGCCCCCTCGTACACTTTAATTTAGGCTTAATTACCTCAAGCATTCCTCTCGAGACATAACTGAAGCCAGTTCTTTCATTACTCCTTCGTGCTTCACAATTGGTACCGTTTCAAAAGCCTGTAGAATATGTGGGTGTTACAAATGACGTCGAGCTCAAATCGGTGGGTTTTTGTTTCATGCAGCGCACTCTCTTTAAATTCTGGCATAAAGAAGATTTTATAATGTAATTCTGCCAAAGTTTTTTACACTCAATACATTTATACAAGTCTCTTTCCTTCAAGTCTTTATCTAAATCCACAAAACCATAAATTAAAACGCGCGTGCGTGATTACACCTTGCGCTTACGTTAGCCTATTACCACTAAAATTCTGATGTGGCGTTCGCGCCTTCCCTAAACTTGCACATACCATGCTCTCTAACTCCTGCACTTTGCGACTGAGAATGGCGGTTTGTTCAACGGCTCCTCGCAGTTCAGTCGCTTCTTTTTTCCAGTGGTTCACCTTCGCGATGAGAGATCTCCGTTCGAGTTCAACAGAGTGCAGTCTTTGGGTTACGTTCAAGACAAATGTCCGTATATTCAAAACTGGCTGAAAAAGTTGAAATTTGATACGGGTGTACATGACAATAATTAGCGCTTAAAGTGGCATAATGATTTGAAGGCTAAACGATTGAGGAGATTAGAAACAACCGTGTACTTGGTGTCTGTCCGTTTGTATGTGTGTACAAGTAAGTCGTGTGGAATGTACACATGTTCCGGAATACCGGGCTAGCAGGGTATTCACTAATTTTCTCTATCCAGTACATTTCAGGCTACATAAAACTCAACTATGTGCTACATCTTGAAGTAGGTGTAATACAATTATTCTTTGTAAAAATGCTGGAATGTAACAGTTAGGCTGCTACACCTACGTTTGGCAAGGAATATGAACGAGTTTTATTTCTTTGTCCTTGAGCAATTCTGTGAAGGAGACTACCAGGGTACATTTCTGCACACAATCTGAGTAAAGGAGTTGAAATTAGTCTATAAACTGTCCAGATCAACATTTATTTTGGCTAAAATTAGAGATAAACTATAGTCTTGGCTGAATAAAAGCAGAAGAAACAAGGTAATAATAACGAATAAAGATTTAAGCTGAGTTTTGTAACAATAGATAAGCAAGCTAAAGAAGAGTGATGGTGAACATACGTGCTAGTGTTGTTGTAGATGGCAGATACTAGCTTGTCAGCAGTGTTGGCTAGAGGTCTACTGCGCCAGTGTCTCACAGCCTGCGTCACCAGCCTGTCCAGTCCTTCACTCTCAAGCCATCTGGAAAAAGGAGCAATAAAGCTTGGTGAGGGAGGGGATATAATAGAGGTACAGTTAACGCTACACGCTAGAGGAAAAATTTGAAATTTCTATGAACCTCAGCACTGTAAGTGATAATACTACTCAATATCATAAACATTTCCTGCAATTTAAACAGTTCCTGCGGAGCTACAAACCACAGTAAAACTGTACCACACAACAAGCCGTCTTGTGTCCTGTATCAATAAAACTCACGTTATAGGATTATTCCCAGCAGGCACACCCAGCACGTAGTTCTGTTTGAACTCCTTGCCCAGGACTCTGAGTCTGTTTGCAGCTAACACCGCTATCACTCCCTTCCTGATCCGAGAAGAGATCAGTGGGATGTCAGTATCAAGAAGTAGTCCGTACGATAAAATATTTGTATAAGATATTATAAAATACTCGGTATAATGTTGAAAGATTGAACTAGTTAAGTAAAGTTTTAAATAACCAGCATTGGAAAGCGTTGATTAGCATGTGAAGTTACCTGAATGTGAATATTGGGCGTTGGGCAGTGTTCTGTTCGGACAAAGCATCAGAAAGTGAGACTATCTCTTCAGATTGAGCTTCTCCACTCGACAACTGAAAGGTAAATTAGGTGTTACGACTCTTTATCATAATTGGATGGGGCACCGAGCAATTAGAGTTCAATATTCTATCGATGAGAAATTTATATTAGTTGTCTGTATTACTATTTAAAGCAATTCTTGATCAGAACAAAGAAAACTAACGGGTTTGGAAATAATTAATTAACATTTACAGTATCATCTTTGACCCTATTTATCTGTTTGTTCAACGGTTGTGTAACTGTTGAAAAAAGCTTGCATTTCTTTTGAGAGTATGTTATGAAAATGAAGGCAATGAAATATTAACTATAAACCAAATTGTCAATAATGTAGGCTACGGTTAAACGATTTCATAATTTCATAGTCAACTAATTGTTTGGGACAAAAATCAATTTTTACATATAAAAACTTGTTGCAAATCCCAAAATTATGGTCCAGAACTTCGCGAGGGCATGATTGATAAAAGGAAAATATTCAAAACCAATGTGACAGCCTTACAGTGTTATCTGTAACAGTTCCATCCTCTGATTTGAAAAAGATGCAAGGTACTTTTGACTTTAAAAAAAATGATCATGGTGTTTAGGAATAACAAATATCTTGAACATTTACATAAAACCAGGCGACCAGTGATGCTTTCTGAGACAGATCCACCGTGTAATGGTCACCATTACCATGCCAAATACGCTATTTAAGGCTATGCATCTGGGACCTAATTCTCTAACCCCAAATCTAAAATGTCAAAAGTACTTATTTGAACATAGGAAACAAAAATGTTACAATTTTTTGAACCGCTCATTTCGAAAACTGATTCTCAGTAGTAAGAGTATTTTAAACAAAATATTTTTAATGGAATAGGTAGCGCTATGCTCATGCATTTTCCAAGGATTTACAAAGCTACATGTTTGTTTCACTTTGAGCTGCGACATGATTAGGGCCACCACTTTCTATTGAATCATATGGACCATTTTCAATCTGGGAATTTTGAAGACATTTCGGGAGCTCGACTTTTTCAGGATTTAAAAGCCAACAATAAGTAAACGTGTATAAAATCATCAGTGAAAACAAAGTTATTTCCAGGTAGGCAGATATTTCGTAGAATTCCCATCCTGGATCATCGGGTTCCCAGAGACTCTTACTTTTGCACGGATAGAAGTTAGGGTAAATTTCTCCATTCAGCCAATCATTCATTGTTTTTCCTGGACATTCGGACAAAGAGGTCAAATTATGCCTCTTCAAGGCTGCAACTTTCCCTTTATTCCACTCATTCTTTGACATAATATGAAATACCACAAAAGCCACAACTATGAAGAATATTAGAATAGATAGAATTAACTGAGCCACTCCCACGGACGTGAGCGTGCGCAGGCAACAACAGTAGAACTGGCATTTGCAACTGTTCCCTAAACAGTAACACAAATCATCGATAACCATCATTACGAAACCAGCAAACAAAAGACTAAGTCCGATATTGTGTCCAGGCTTGTTGTATGACTGCTGAAAACATCCTGTTATAATCAACCCCGCAAGAAGCAGAATAGAACCGATTTTGTACATTATTAGAGTGCATTTCTTGCATTTCTTAGTACAACCCCTTGTATCGGAATTTTCGAATTTTTGAGCCAAAACTTGATCAGCAAGAGAATATATGAGGATTCCAATGAGGACCATGAATGAGCTGAAGAAGCCCAGCCCCTCCTGCCAGTTTCCAAATGCGCTGATGTGAAATATACTTTGAAGGCGATAATGTTCCGGAGACATCTCGCGGCAGATATATATTAGCGCTATATATAAGAGCAACACGATGATAGGAATAGCGTGGTATCTGTATTTGAGAACACACATTATAGAGATGCTTTCTTTTGTAAGCGGACCCTTTCTAGAGACCATGTCTTCTGTAACACGATAACCTATTATTCAGGATACAAATTTAAGATGTAATCGAACGGATAAAACCACGTTGTATATATTCAATTCATGTAATCTATTGACCTGAAACAAAAAAATCACTAGAGAATACCTGGGCTTGCATTTGCTCATATTGCGATGGCCAATAAATAACAAAATAGATACATCGATTAGTACTATGAAATATGCCTTAATAGCTAAAATACATAAGGTATTTTATAGCAGGCTATGTAGTTTCAGCTGACCCTTTATTTTTGGAGTAAAAATGCGACATTGACAAATACAAATTTTATTTCTGTGTGACTACAGGAGCATAAAAAATCCAACACACACGAGACGTACAAGACAAGATATTTTACCCTTTTAGTTACAAGAAGGTTCTAGAAGTATTACCTCACAGAGTACAAAGCACAGGGTTTGTAGATTACAGAAGTTATTAAACAAAAAAAGACACTGGATCAGGCAACTTAACATAATATGCGATTACATAATGCATATTATGTACAGTCAGCTAAAGCTATTGTACCGATTCACCACAATAGCATGCACATGGTGCCGCGGTGGCAGCATTGGATGATGCGAGGAAGCCCAAACATCGGGCCTGTAAAAACGATGACCTCAACTTAACAATAATTGTAGAATTGGAATTCACGGAATGTAAAAAGTAGAGAAGATCTTTAAAGATGGAATGAAGCAAAGTTCTAACGGTTCAAACAATTAAATTACACATTATACACCGCTTCCTAGAGTTCAACAGAACTAATACTTTTTGTGCACGAATGACATCATATAACACAATACATTCCATTCCACAATACGGCGTTAGCAAGATGAGTTTTAAATTCTGAGCAGGTCATCTAAAAGGCATCGCGTTACAAAAAGCGATACTTGAGTGAATTTAGTGTGTATACATATTTGATGTATCTAAATATCTATATACATATATGAAGTTAGGATGGTTTTGCTTTTAAATAAGTATTGATGAAGCGAGTCGGTTTTGCTTTTGTAATAGCAGATTGTAGCTAGCCAGGTTTTTGCTTATGTTAAAGCATATGTCACATAGCGAGCTAAGGTTTGTTTTCGAAATTCAGGCATTCGAGTGACTGTTATTTTCTCTAGAAAAAGCATGCTAGCTGGTTTTCGCTTGGAACAATAATGACTGTTCAACGAAAATAAACAACTCTTTACCTTTACCTCTGGACTGTTGACAGGTGTACTAAGCCAAACTCTCATAAAAAGTGTTTAAACAACTGTTCTAGGAAACTCCATGAACTGTTTTGACAGTGTAGGCGGCTGCAGCCGAACTCATCTCGCAGTAATCCATCAGTATGGAATCTCAGCCTGCATAATCTATAAAACACATGCTGTTCTTCGTATGCATGTATTGATGTTCGCTAAACATCACGCAGTTTGCCGATAACCAGTCTCTTGTCCACTGACAAGAACTATTACTTACAGTATGTCAGATTATTCACAGTTAACGGTTATGTGGAATGACATAATGTTACATGAGTAGCATATTAAAGTGATTAAGTGTGGATAAGTGGGGTTTTGAATTAATTAATAGATTTAAAATAAGCTACTTAGTACTGGATAACAGTGTCACTTGTAAACATATGAGGTTTTCCAACAACATTTTTGTTTGAGTTAGCAGTACAAGGATTTTGTTTTTGTCAACTAAGCAAATAAATCAAACAAGGTTTTTAAAAAGGGGCAATAAAACTCAATATGAATGAAATCCAGCCGTAAAGAAAAACAAACTATCTATAGAAATATCATATTAATGGGAAGGTATGTTAAGTGAGGAGTCACAAATCATTTATATCACGTGATAGCGTTTCTTGATATCAATTGGTCGTACCCAACTTTTTTTGGTCATTCGCCATGACAAGTAAAACAAGAATTTCGCCCATTATTCCCGACAGACGGGCGATATATTTCCACCCAGCCGTAGCTGTTAAAATCTTATTTGAGATTGATGAAGAATAATACTACACTTCACATACTCGCCACTCACTTGCAGAGATTTTAGGCAAAAGCCATGCATTGATAACGCGCACCATGTTTATAAAATTGACATGGCACGTGCATTATATTTATAAAATGAAAATTGTGCCCGCTAAAACTCTTGCGCTAGGTTGTTAGTTCGATTTGCTATTGCTTCGTTTTGTCGACGATTTGATCTGTGTTGCAATATGTTGTAAGTATGCGAGTGAAATTTTGCCATCTGACATTCATTCATTATCTTAAACCTTTAATATCCTGTTGCATTTGGATTTTGGTTACAATTGATAACTTCATGAAGCTTCATCTACTACAA
>JH152800.1:101361-116811 GCA_000226015.1 Mnemiopsis leidyi | reverse complement strand
CCTAAACATTATTAAGCCTTGGTCCTATCCATAACATATGCAATGCATAAGATTAGTTACTAATTTAAACGCCGAGCCACTAGCAATATTGAGAACAATAACGGCTAAAGAATTAAAGATTTTGATTCGAACGTCCTATAGTGAGGCCAGTCGACTAGCTGCAGCAGGTGGCTTAGCAGCTCTGCTAAACTCCGCAAGCGTTTATACGCGCCAATACGAAAATATTAGGAAATTTTGCCGCGCGCGGCGCCATTTTCGTCAGTTTACGGATAAAATCTAATCTTTTTAACATAACTTTCACTACATTCATCAGNTTAAAAAATTTTTTTTGCGCTGATCTAGTGATTAGTTCCTCTTTCGAATGATGTATAGCATGTCGCGCCTACTGTAACAGGAAAAATTGCAAATATATAGTGTTTTCTCTGCACACGTCGCGTAGGGCATTTCACATGATAGAGCATGCGCATGTGAATATTTGTTATTGTTGGATTAATACCCGACTCTGATTTGTCGAGGCTTTATCTGGGGACCTCAAGCTAATTGTTTCTACGGAGGGAAACGTAGAGAGAGCCGCGCATCGCCCGGTAATCGAGGCTAGGTGTTACCCGACTTGGATCGCAGCTTGCTGCTCTTCTGGCACTAGACGTTTCGTTAAAACGTTAGACGGATATCATCTCGTCAAACTCTGATTTGTGATTGCCTTAACAAGATTATATCCGTCTACCGTTCTCTTTGAGCTGCGAGATTCGGGTATCAGTACCACCGCGACAAGATCAAGTCACAAGTGCTGTGCGGCTCTCTCTGAGTCTGCGGTCCCCATGCAATGCCAATGAAGGTTTAACTTATAGATTTTTACAGAGACCCTCCTAATTTAACCATTTACGCGGTTAAGTTTCCCTTGTCTGACTTTGTCCGACCCTCATTCGAAGCGAATAAAATGACGGGAGGGTGCGCGCTGCTGTACGAAGTTTCCCGTTCAAATGCCCTTGATGCACTCATATAGGAGCAGCTGATCGAGCCCACTACCTCTTGCACAAGAGGTAAACTCCACAGCAACACCAAATTCAGCCCGTTAGGTTGGTGAACTTCTGTCTCGGACTTCACGCTTTTAAGCGCATTGCCCGTTTTGAAGAATCTCCCCCTACATAACTAATACTATAAGCGGTACTTCATTTCATTTATTTATCGAAATTAAAAATTCGTCATCAACAATTGAGGGGAATCTTTGTTAATGTTCGATTGAAATCAAATTAGAATAAATGAAGGAAATAAAACGACTGATTACATGATATATCTGTGGGAAATATGCTCGTATCATAAAGGAAATCAAATCGTTTAATATATCCAATTATTCAAAACTTTATTATTAAGGGACAAACTCAATTTTCCTCCTCCTAATAATTAGTAACTGCCAATATCGCATAACATTAGAACACATTGATACACTACTAACTAGAAGTTAGACATTAAAACGCAACCAACTTGAAGGCTATAAAATTTACGGATTAATACCAGAAAATTAAATTTAATCATAACACTAGATAAATAAAACTAACTTTATCGCAAAATACTGGAAAGCCAAAGTCCAAAAATCTGTAAACCCTTAAAATGGCGATAGTATATTACATCTAAGCCGGAAGATGAAAAAACTTAACGTGTTATAAGTATCATTAGACTGAATTTTTCGCAGCAAGATCGAAATCGTAGATAGCATTTTCCCAAAAGTTTTTGTCTGTAAAATCATTTCACTTTCAGAATAAATGAAGAGGTAAAACGATGGCATGGCAGACATTAGAATCCTAATAAAATGAAATCAAGATGCGAGTGACTTAAATACAACTTAAATCATATAAATAAAATAAGTTTCTGTGTCAACAAAAAGCATAAAAATTAAAAATAAATATTCGACATTGCAGAGCGGCCAAAACTACATCGAGCTTTAATAATCAATACCATGACGGACGGGAAACGGCTTGCAAGCTTACAAACTGACGCGGATAAACTGACGTGTTGGCGTAGATAAACTTACGTACTGACGCACATTAACTTACGGCGGTCCAACTGGTCCTCTTCCAAAAGAGAATCAGAAAATATAAACGCTAACAAACCTACATCAAGCGAACTTGACAGTCCCTTCCTGCTATATACATTAACTTATCAATCTTACGGGCAGTTCTAAAATATACATATTTTCAATGCAGAGAGATAAGGCAGATACTATACTCAAAATTGTTGATCAGACCTTAATGCTAAACACAGATTGCCGAAACCGTGTCAGGGCTACGATTACTGTGAGAGGTTACTGTTTGTTCCACAAGCTTCATCTGGTCATCACAGTATCCATGATTACAAAGCTTAATGGACCTATAATATTTTGGTAAAAATCCTCAACTGAGTTAAATAAAACCAACCTTACAACATCAGAAATCCTGTAGTTGCGGTGGAGGAAGGACACACACACAAACACACGCACACACAATCTAGCCCTAACAGTTCAGCCGATTAAATACTGACAAGAACTTCTACAAAGCATTTCAATACTATATTATATAAATACAAATTTAAAAACACAACACATGATGATGAGCACGATGATCTGAGAGAGGGTAGGGAAGTGCGGATGCGCGGAAAGCCCGACACAGCTGAAAAATCTTCGAGAAGTTCTCAGTGATGGGAGTTGTTGGACCGGCGGTGATGGCAACGTTATCAGGTAGACAGGTAGGAGAACTTTCAGTTCATCCACTTTCGACAGATAACTGAGCCGCAGTTACAAGGGATCTTTTCGGAGTCATCTTCGAAGTCGAACTTGTAATCGTAGGTCAACTGAAACGTTCAACCGTCGATAAAAACCCTTTAATTTGTACTACTTTTATGGGAGGGTTTCGCAATTTCATCCCTTATAAAGGAGAGTAGACTGATTACGCAAGATCTGAAATTTTAATCAAAAATGATAAAAGCGGCAATTTTACAAACTATTAATTGCTACCTCTTCCCCCTGACGTATCTTCCTGTTAGAAATGATGATAATCTTCTTCTCCCGTTCGAACGTCACGATCTCAGCGACACAGTTTGGTTCACAGGAGTGATTGATGTATCTGAAACGGAACAATTTATTATTCATAAATAATGTTTTGAGAAGCTAATGCGTTGGTTATCAAGACTCATTAACTTCAGTACGTATCAGGAAAGCGGGTTTAGCGGGTAAAGCTACAAATAAAATACCTAGCTGGTCCGCCAGTCAGCGTCGCATCAACGGCAACTACATCGTCTATCTTGAACATGTAGCATCCGATGTTCTTGCTATTGTAGTAAATCTCTCTCTGATCACACAGCGATGTCCGTATCAGCTGTCCCACGTACTCAATGACCATGGTGTTACGGTCGATGAACCTCCGCGCGTAAAGCCCAAGACCCTGAATCCCAGATCTCCGGAGAAGAACGTTGAGTTTCCACTCCGTTTTTAATCTTCTGTACTGTGAAGCTAGGGAGGGTGAACCGTGAATAAGTTGCTTAGAGATTAAGTTATTGCTTAGAGATTTAGTTGCTGCTTAGGGGTCGTTCACATATGACGTCATCACCTAGGTGGGAGGGGGTTTCCAAATGATGACGTCAAATGTGAACGACCCCTTACAGATTTAGTTGTTGTGATGAGCGTCCCTTCGTTCCAATCACAGTATTTTCATTGAATGTCTATAACTATTGTTTGCAATTCGTTCTCTTCTTGACTGAAGGGAAATAAAGCTTAAGTTGATCATGTGACACGTGTATGCGCCTTAACACATCTTGTTACTTTGACATGAAATTTACCTCGATTAAAAGATTTCTGATAAGGAAGCATGTCGTGGAACATTCCAAACTCTCTGTTCCACAGACTAGGAGCTTGGGAACCCTGGATCGATGATGAAATTTGTCTATGGCCACCAACCCTGGGAGATATATCTCATTAAAATAGATAAACTGTGCCTAATTATCCCGTTTACGTACTACTTTTGTATTGTATCATGGATCATCTGCTTACAAAAAGTACGGCGATCGACTTCCATGTCAATTTTCAGTTGATTTCAAAGTCATTTACTTTGTTCGATCAGTAGACCGACTACAACCTGTAGCCGTGGCAACCTTGGCAATTTGCCAAACCATATTGGCATAGTTTAAGCGGGAAAGTGTAGTTCAGCACAATTAAAATTCCGACTGCTTCTTTCATTTTACAACACTTTTTTTACCAGTTTTGTGAAGTTAAGATTTTAGTTGATAAGAAGCAAGCGTCGTAAGAACGTTCGTACACAAGTGAACTGTACTGCCGAAGTTACAGGCACAGCAGCCAATCAGAATACAGGAAAATGCCAAGGAGGTAAAACGCGCGCACACTGCGCGTGACGGACAGTGCTAACTAATACACTCTTTGCAAGAGGAGGCTCTCAAAAATTTGGGCGCAAAATTACAGGTAGACCGCGGTCGCGTGTAACATATAGACCCACTCGTACACCAGCCGAAACACAAAATATAGAAACATCAAAACTTCACGGGTATTCGAAACAAAAACGCATGCAAACCTTTTCGTGTGTTTCGTGTACTTTTCAGTTCTTGCAGATTGTGAGGGATTGAAGGGGACTAAATGTTCCAGCGTGACCGTCTCAATGCGGCCGTAACAAAACGTGTAACCCTCAAGTTTATCTGAGCCCGGCAGACCTTCTATGATTCGTAAAACGTTCCGTTCAGTCAACCCGTGTAAAAATGTTCCCTTGTGGAATTTCACGTGAATACTTAGAATGTCAGGGGTTTTCGACCTCAGCTCAGCGATTGAGTTTAATATCTCTTTCCAAAGAGCATCGACACAGACGTTTTCTATATCCACCGTTTTACCCTGTTTCTGATAAGACATTTTAAAGAGGGGAGCCTCGTTTTTCACGTCTATAGAACAATCGTAAGAACACCTCTTCCCAACATCCTCCGTGCTCCAAAATATTCGTGTAGCGGAATAATCGAACGGATAAATAATGTCTCGAGAGTGAAATTTTGATGTGTTGTTCAGAATGTGACCGGGATGATGAAATATCATGGGACCAATTCGGATTTTGTCGCCGGGGTTTTTGAATCCCTCGTTGGCAAGAAGTTGCTGGACGTCTCTTTCGATGACGACGCGCCGACGCACGGTGAAGTCGTCGCAGATAGCTCCTTGAAACTTGTGAGCAGCACAGTACACAGTCTGAAAGTTAAAGAGTTTTACATAATGATTGCTAGATTGTAACTTTGTGAAGCTTTCTAATTTTTAAACTTGGGGTAAATCGGGGTAATTTTCAAGTACAAGAGCTTATCAAAAGTGACTACATACTTTGCTACTTGGCGCTGTCTCATACCTTGTTTGTGTAGAATGCACACTTGGAATGTCTGGCACATAAGAAATGGTAAGCAGCATTGCACTTTGCTTTAAAGCACACAATACTAGCACCAATCCTATTACAGCAGCAGCACGTCTGAAAGATAAGGAGTTTAACTGTAATATAAGTAACACATCGGCCAGTGATGAGTGCATGAATTGCAGGCAGACTGCTACACCACGTTTACATGGTTTATAATAGGGCTCCGTTCATGGTGGCACACACACAACATAAGAGTGTCATGTTTCCTTACAGTGTGTAGGTGAAATAAGGCCCCAAAAGTTGGCTAACTTCCGATTATAGAGTAAACAAATGTGGGTATCAGATTTGTTAAACTACACTGACCGTATCCTGAGCTCGTTTACAGATTTGAGGAATGTTAACCAGGCCACCGTCACGCGTCTCGTACACTTCGTTACTCCACAACGCACAGTTCAGATGTATCCACGTGTTTTTACGGTAGTTCAATAACCTGGAGGATAGAGAACTTTAGAAACTTTAGAGACTATAGTAACTATGGAGTTTTACAAAACTTGATGGTCTTTGTAATATCTAACTTTTCCTAGTTTAGTTCCATCCAGATATTGACCAGACTCAACATTTACAACAGGTTGTTTCTCGAATCTACCACTTGCATCTATGCCATTGTCATTAAAAATTCCACGAAATTTTAACTTTGAACGCCGAGATTGTGTTATGTAGCCAATCGTACCTGCTGGAACCGTTAGGGGAGCCGTCCCCGACAGATCCACACAACAAACAAACTCTCTGATCAACAGCGTCTGTCTGGGTCGTGTGTTCTTCGTGCCACTTCTTGAACTGAACAAAGAAGTTGAAACTTTACTGTGAAAGATTGGAATATTTATTAATACAAAGAATTACCTTAAGAGATCTAATGCCGCTTGCGTTACAGCAAGTACTCCAAGTGTATTCAACCAAAGATTTATACCTACAATGCCTCTAGTAAATACATTTCTGCTACCTTGAATAGCTTATCCTGACCAGCACACTCAGTAGTAGTTTAATTTTATAAAGAGTAAGTTTCAGATAGACTTCACCAAAACAAATAAACAAACAAAAACCACAAACTTTACCAAATCTCACCATTTCGAAAAGTCTCTTGTTGTCATCAGCTAAGTTTTGTCGATGGTTATCCATCCCGACCACGTCCTCAAGCCGCCAGTATTTCCACGACTCCGATTGTCGGCGTCTCTTTCCTGGTGACGTCAACTGAAACAAAACTGTTAGGGAAGAGTAGGTACTGTTTTGGCAAATATCCAATTTCGGTAAAATACCCATATTATGTCGTTAACGTGCCCTATTTTCACATGATAAGGCTTTTTCTAAGAAAAACATTTGTACAAATAAGACAAATCACGGGTCGACTAATTCGACAATTTGTCGGAGGTACCGGGGACTGTACTTACAACTCTCTGTCCAGGACTGGAGGGGAGAGGACTGGAGATGGGTTGTCTGAGTGGGGGCGGAGCAGGTGTCACGTGATCTTCGGGTCGTAATGAGGAGAACTTCTTGCAGTAGTACTGTGCCTGGGGGGAGAGCGGGGTTGACTCATTGGTGGTTGAAGAGCTGCGAGCATTTGGTAGAAGCGCATTGGTTTGGATATTACTTTCTATGCAGTTGTTAATTTGATAGCACAGTAGGGTAGTTTTTGTTCTGAGGCAATTGCGTGCTGTGATCATACAAATACTAAAAGATGATGTTGGTGGTCAGAAGAGAAACGCACAGATAATTAAGGCTTGAATTCTTCGTTTAATTACATCATTAGAGCCTCAAATTATTTGTATAATAGTAGTTGTTGAAAGTATTAAAACAAATACTAAGTAAAGTGGGGGTTGTAATTATAGATATTATCCCTGTTTCAGATGGTCTACCTCGTATCAATTGCAACATTTGTAGTACCAATTTATAGAACAATTTAATTAACACATAAATGTAAATGTGGTGCACCAAATGTTCCCAAATACAGAAACAAAATTACAGCCTGCAAAAGATTAACGTGGAGGAAACTGGCAGAACGCCAATCACACAACTAAACAACTTTACAGGGACATCTGCACCACATTCTCAACACGATACAGAACATCTTCTTCTACATAATCAACGTGCAGACAATCGGCACAGACACAATTAACTTACCAGGCAACTATCTGAGCAGAAAGTGGCACCATGTTCGTCCTTGATGCCGTAGTAGGGCCGACCAGGTGCGATGTGTTTCAGTTTGTTGGGGTGAAGGACAATGATGCAGTTGTAACAGACTAGATTGTGGGGGAGAGAGCCAGGGATTATGTTCTGAACCTGGGTGGATAATATCTTGTTGTGAATATCTTGTTGTGAAAATGGGAAAAACTGGAACTTGAAGTTGGATTGCTTAAATCGGTGTGTCACGGCGAGACTGTTCATTATTTTTGGCACACGCGCACTTTGAAAACTAACTAAATTCCTACAAACAAAATTGGTGAGTTGACAACAAAATAATAACTGCGGAATAAAAACGATCAAAATTCAAATTACCCTAAGTTCGTTCAAGCTAGCGAGGTTGTCCTTCTTTAGTTTCATACCGAGCATGTCACTGAGCATTTGGAAAGCTTTGTGAAGGTTGATGACTCGAGTCGTTTTCTCATCCGTGGGAGGGTTGCAAGGTTTGATGGAAGGAGTGAAGTCGGGCCCCGTGATGGCAAACGGCAATTCTCGAGGAGACATGCTGTTATCTGATCCAACTTCCTTGTTCATGTACTCTTGTTTGATATGAGCGGGGGGAGTCGGTTTTGTCAGCTCCAACATGGGTTTGTGAGGTTTCAGAAGCGGTTTTTCGTGTTCGACCTGCTCCTTGGATTCCGTTTTCTCGTTCATAGGACGCTGGAATATCAGCTGTATCGTGTCACTTTGCTGTTTTACTGACACAGATACGTTCTCCTCCTGCTTGATCTTCTCCATGGCTATGGCAGGCGAGTTTCCTCTGCTAATCGAGTTTTTCTCCCTTGAAGATTCTTGCAGGAGACGTATGTGCTCGAGTACTTTGGACTTGTCCGAATCGTTGTTTCCCGACTTGGCTTGTTCGAGTTCCTCCTGCATCTGATACGCTTTAATCTGCTGCTCTCTGAGTGCCATCATGTGTTGATGTTGCTGGTAGTAGTACATTCTCTGGGCCTCAGCTGGAGTGACTCCAAACCTCTGACAGAGCATCTTCTCCTGCTGAGGAGTCAGGACAGTGGGTGCATGGTGGACGGGAATGTTTGCTCTCAGCTTCTCCATGTGCTGCTCCTGTACTGATAACTTTTTGTGCAGTTTCACAGCTTCCTTGTCGTAAGATGTCAGCTGAGGTTTAGAATCGTTCAGAATAAGACCGGGTGCGATGTCTGCTGCAGCTTGCTTTTGCCTGGATTCCTTTATCTGAGCCACGAGATCTCTGTAGAAGTCACGCTGGTTCTCAATGATTGCCCGACCGTAAGAACCAACAAGTTTACAATGAGGAGAGGTGCCTGTCCCCCTAACAACTATATCCACCATCTTGCCAATGTCGGGCTGTTGGACGGGTGGAATGTGCTTGTTAGCGGCGCGGATCGGAGGACCGTTGTATCCAACTCTCTCGCGCTCCGCTCTGTGTTCATCCATTTCAGCCTTGGTCCTGCGCTTTCGTCGCTTTGCGCTCTCTAGGCTGTTGTACGTGCTTGGTGTTAGGGGAGGATTATCAAAAGGATCCTTCATTGTAGGTGTTCCGGCAGAAGAGGGTGTCTGTGATCGCTGACTCTGTGGAGACTTAACGTCACTGAAATCCTGGTTGTCCTCGATTTTAATTTGATGTTGATACCGAGGTGTTTCGAACTGATAACGGGGTGAGTCCGCCTGCATCGGCGTGTCGCTTGGTTTTAAAACCGATGACGGCAATGATTCTTTCGTTTTTGATTTACTTTTCGACTTAGGAGTGGGCTTTGGAGTCCTTGGAGGCTCTATATCATAATTATCATGAAAATGGGGACTCTGAGTTGTCAAGGTGGGGCGAATGTGCCTAGGGTCACTGTTTCGGGAGAGGGCTATTGCATAGTGAGGTGCCATAAGGCGTTGTTGTTGATGAATTTGCCCAGGGATATGGCTGACATGCGGTCCTGCCATTATGGCAGGCCCTGGACTCCGCATGTTTAAATGTTTTGGGTTAATGATTCCAAGAGGCGGACCTCCCCCCTGGCCAGGGATGTTTTGGGGCATTTGGTTGCCCATTCCTTGTTGAAACCCCAACGAGTTCTGATTGATGCCGTGCGGTCCAGTAAAGTTGTCTTGAGCGGTCTGTGGAGAGTTAGCGCCGAGCGGTCCTGGCCCCATCGCGGTCTGCATCACCAAGTTGGGTCCGATCTTCAACATCTGCAAAATGTATTGAACTAAAATCATCTAAAGATGTTATGAAATAAGATGAATCATCTTCAACATCTGTAAAATGTATTGAACTAAAATCATCTAAGGATGTTATGGAATAAGATGAAAAAATGATGAAGCAATTGTACAGTTTTTAGATGTAACCAGAACACCAAACAGCTATCATTGCACTCTTGAAAATTTGGTGAATTGGACCTTTGATTTATCGTCCTTCTTTACAGGAGTTTCTGCTTTCTTTTTCTTTCTCTTCTTTGTCTTCGGTTTCTTTTCCTCCTCGATGACGTGCCCCATTGGTTCCATCATACCAGGGTGACCCGGACCCAACATTCTGCCTGCCGTCATGCTGAAATTGAATAGAGTTTTTAACGAAATAATCGGGAAGATGATAGACCTCTTAATACAATTATAAAAATTGTGGAAATAATTCTGCCTAAAAAAGAGCGAAAAGGAAAACGTTAACTAAACGAGCTGATTAATTTATAAAAATGTAAGATTGAGATAATCTACTGATAAGGTTTCTGATCTAATATATCTTGTAGAGGACAATTTTAAGTCAAGTTACTTGAAGATATTCTCCATAAGGCGATTGTAAAGTGCCTGTATTTGTTGGTTAGTCATGCTGTTGGGGTGCTGAGGAGGTTGAGGAATTCCTCCACCCGTCATTTTCAATTGGTTAAACTTCTTCAACCAATCTTGCTGCAACCGAAACTGAAATACAGGTTAAACGTGTGTTTATATGAACGCGTATATATATAAAAGTCGGATCGATCAAATCTTGGTTGAAGTCAAGATCATCACATAAAAACTGTTTGCCAATTTTTTTGCTAGAATTTTTAAGACAATGAAAAGATCAGCTAAACATTATATTGATATTGGCCTACCTGGACGAATTGGGGAACGTTCATAGGGAAGTGAAGGTTGCTTGGCATCATCATCTGTTGGCTCATGTAATGGGATTGTTGTTGTTTCCTCTGCTCCAAAGCAATCCGTATGGCATGCTTTTGATGCATCTGCTGCTGTGAATCATGGGAATCGTTCGAGAAATCGTCGTTAGTGTTTTTTATCATTGGAGAGGAATTCTTGCTGGCGGCTCCCTTGTTAGGGGTGTTGGGGTGGGATTTAGGTGTTGCGGAAGGAGAGCTATTGTTTATGTTCAGACTTTTAGGACGCTCCATGTCTACTGATGTTTGTGGAGATTTGAGGAGGGGGCTGTTCCCACGTTTGAAGTTCTTCGACATGGGGTTCTGCATACCAGGACCCATCTGAATGTTCTGGCGGAAGTGCTCGGTGTAGTCGAAGCCAGGATGTCCGGGTCCTGCGCCTTGAAACTCGGATGAGGGTGGTGCAGGAGTTTGTGGTCCACCGAACCGTAGGTGTGGAGGAAAGTTCTCGAGATTGACCTGAGGATCCATCGGAGTTGGAAGTTCTACTGGAGGGGCCTTTTCTTTCTTCTTTTTAGTTCGTTTCTTTGTTTTTGGAGGAGGCTGGACTGGTTCAGGGGTGGGTTGCATACCGAACTGGTTCATGTGATTAAACTGAGCCTGCATATTTTGTTGGGCAATGATGGCTTGAGGAGGAAGGTGTCTGAGAGGGGTGTGAGCTCCCGGAACAGCGTGAGGTACCCACTGTCCGGTCGTGTGGTCGAAATGTCGTCCCATATTGTAGCCTGGTCCTCCCATCATTTGACTTTGCATCATCTGTACGTTCATTGTTGCCATTGCACGAGGGTTCATCGGCGATCTTATCGGTCCAGGAGTCATAGGCCCACCGGGAGTCATTGGTCCACCGGGAGTCATAGGCCCACCGGGAGTCATTGGCCCACCAGGAGTCATAGGTCCACCAGGTGTCATAGGTCCACCTGGGGTCATTGGACCGGCTGGGGTCATGGGTCTATCCCGAATGGTGGGCATCTGGTTGGGCATGCCAGCTTTAGATGGAATTGGTCCAACTGTGACTGTGCTGTTAGAAGTCTCCTCAGGGGTCCTGAATCTCTGCCAACCACCCATCATGGGGTCGTTACCAGTAATCATCCCATCCTGTCGTCGGTTAGCAGTAGGATGTCTCTCGTATAGCCGCTGTCTGCGCTCACGTTGACTCTGCCTGAGCATTTCTTGATCTTCCATAGCTTGGATCTTCTCTTGCTCTTGTAGTGGTACTCTGCCGTCAAACTGCTGTGGCCACCCACCCGCTTGAGTGGCTGGGGGTTGATCTTGGTGCGCCATGAAGTCGGGATCCTGTAATTGATCAGTCATAAGTAATCCTTTACTCTTAGTCCTGGACGGTAATTAGACGAGAGAAACCTCAAAAACGGTTTTTAAAATGATCTATTATGCATCGGCCAATATTTAACGATTACTTTTAACGAAATTGAAATATTTTGAATGGGCGATTTTAAATGAGCACAGTCAGTGCAGCGTTATATCGTGCATGGTTATACATAATTACTGTTAAGTTTTAAAAACTCGAAAAGATCACAGTGGTCTAGTCTGCATAAGCCATAAGGTAAGTCAACATCAAAAACTAGTGAAAACAGACAATCGCTAGAAATTTAACACCCAAACTCACTGCTTTTCGTATTTTTTGATTTTTCTTCGAGTTGTTGATGTAAGCTTTCTTTTCCTCGGGAGGCAGATCGATAAAAGCCTTATTAATCATCTTATAACGTTCCTTCTTGTCCGTGCAGTGAACTTTCAGCATGTTTATTTCCTGGTTGTTGTTAGCAAAAAGGAGTTGGGGGATGGTTCCCATTGATCCTCTCTTCTCTTCTTCTTCCCACTTCTTGAACGAAGCTGTCAGGTTTGCTGGCCGTTTATTCACCGTGCCGGAAGTGGGCGGGTCAAGACTGAAAATAATCTAAGCTATATTATTGTTATCAACTCTAGCTATATTATCGTTGTCAACCTACTCTAGCTATATTATCGTTACCAACTCTAGCTATATTATCGTTACAAACTCTAGCTATATCATCGTTACAAACTCTAGCTATATTACCGCTGCCAAATCTAGCTATATTATCGTTGCCAACTCAAGCTTTATAATCGTTGCCAACTCAAGCTTATATTATCGTTACTTACTCTAACTTTAGTATCGTTGCCAACTCTAGCTATATCATCGTTGCCAACTCTAGCTATATTAACGTTACCAACTCTAGCTATATTATCGTTATATTTAAATATACATTATACTCTACTGGATAGAACACAATTTAAGAGAAGTAAACTGATATACACACTTTTTAGTCGATAAAGCTAATGGTTATATTCTCAGGAAAAGGCCTGTGCATCAACAGAAACTTTTTGAGATTCAACTTAAATTTGAAATTAAAAAATCAAATTGCAAAAAAATTAAAAACACACATTTTATCAAAGTCAGATCGATCGTTGGGACCAGTCTTGCGATGTTCGTTCTCCAGCTTCTTCATGGTGATGTCGTCAAAGAATCCAGGAAGGTCAAATCCCTCAAGTTGGATACCAAGAAACTCGTCACCGAGTTCCAGATCTGACACGAGCTGGTTACCTGGAACTAGGTCATCCTGAGAAGGTACGTCATCAAGTAACCGGATTAGGGAAAAAGCTTTCAAAAATAAGAATCAACAGTGCAATATCGAGGAAGAATCAAAAGGGATAAAAAGGGATCAAAATCTTCTCCCGAAATTAGAAACAAGAAACATCTATATTCCCAGAAATATTATTAAGTTAGAACACTCACATTGCTCTGATTCTTGTCTTTCTCACTCCAAGGTTCCCCGTCCTCCAACTCAGTGCCGATAGGTTTAGCCTCTATACTCTCCAAGATAGCGTTCAGCTCGTGGGGTAACTCTCCGTTACCCTCGTCTAGATCCTGCATTAAAACATTTCGTTAGGAAATCCGAACTTTTATACCTTTTTTGGATTGAGGTTTTGGACTTTAAACTAAAATAAATAGCATAAAAAAACTTAGCCACAATATGGTTTAGCGTGAATTGCGAAGGCTAACTGTTTGGTTGTTTAGCGGCCGCCTAACACTACCCTTTACCGCATGAAATTATATCAGTCACACAAAAATTTAGAACTTGTCCAACATTGCGTAATTTAATCCCACGTAGAACTCTTCAATACTCCACATGCACTTTACATTCTATGTCAATTTAAACGTGCGCGATAACAATAAGATACACACGCAATTTAAGCGGGCTGCATCATATTATCGTAATATGTGATGGTGTTGTTGATATCTATAGACACCGTCAAATACCCACCAAAATCAAATGGGGCGGGTTTTGGAAACGTTGATCTTACGACATCCCGAATCGATAATTTTGCTCTCAACTTTAAATAGCCGGTGTAACGTGTAATAAATTAGGCATATTGCCAACTCCAAGTACAATAGCCGCACTGGCTGGTGTACCCAACCCTACTCCCGATCCCCACGACGACTACTTCAAACCATTCCTTTGCTTTTTGCCACAATGGCAACAATATGAATATATTCCACTTTAAAATGTAGCACATCCAGCTTGCCATGCCCTTAAATCTTGTTGAGATATGCAATTCTGCTGTCTGTAAAGAGCTGCATATGATAGAACTACATAAGCGGAGCCTGTACAGTGTGCACTCAACTCAAGTTAATCCCTGCTGTCAGATTTAACCCGCTCTTGACAAGCCCGACTTCTCGCACCAAAAGGAGATATGGTATAGGAGTTCGTTAAAGTTCAACACGCCGTGGTCTCTACCGCTCTCTCTCACCAGCTACTAAATGTAGGAAGGATTTATCACGGGGGCACGGCATGCTCCCGGACAATCATACCTTATATGGAATAATTAGGACAGCAACTACTAATAATACCACACGAGAGAGAATCTAGCAGATTATCCCCAGGCTACTGATATCAAGTTACGATATAAACGACAGATTGCGATCCCGACCCGGGAGGTTATAAGTAAGACGAGTGGGGGACAAAACACGGGATTCCATGGATAAGTTGTGCCCCCTGGTCCAAGTTTCCTGCCGCAAAGCGGAGCGACCACAAAACACAAGTGCTAACGGTAGCGGCGCTCCACGGGTAGCACTTCGGGTAATTTGCAGGAGGGGTAGAATTTAGAGAATCTGAACAAGTTGTTTGAGTAGGACATCACACCAAAACACTAGAAATTTCATTGCACTAGAAAAAGGTGTTCCTGAAATGAATTTCCTTCTTGTACTTTCCAAACTACTTATACAGCCCGAGATGAACTTAAATTTGATTTAAACTGTTGGGGTTTACTTTGCATCCAAATTTATGAAGTCAGGATTCAGAGTTCGGAGTATTAAAAATGTAAAGTATAAATTATAATTCATATTATATCAAAAATAACTCCACTATTTTTAAAGTATGTGAGCAATATAACAAAGTTTCTGCTTAAAGAGTTGGGTGCTATGATTAAAGTTATGTCTAAGCTAGAACTACACTAATGTGTAGTGTGTGTGATATTTGAAGTTATGTCTGAGTGCTGTCCGTTGTAGGCCTGTCAACACTACCCTTCTCGGAACGGAGGTGTGTGTTGGGTTACACAAACGAGAAACATCAAACAGTTGTATGTGTGTGTATGTGTGTGTATGTGTGTGTGTGTGTGTGTGTGTGTGTGTGTGTGTGTGTGTGTGTGTGTGTGTGTGTGTGTGTGTGTGTGTGTGTGTGTGTGTGTGTGTGTGTGTGTGTGTGTGTGTG
>JH152800.1:43320-77304 GCA_000226015.1 Mnemiopsis leidyi | reverse complement strand
CGCCCGGTGAAATATGTTTGTCTGTAATCAGGTTTTACACCCNGTTTTTGCGCGCGACGCGCGCAAAAGGGCTCTGGTTACAGCAACGCGCACGTATCGTATTCACATAACCAGGTGTTAACGCTGTTCGCACGCTGCGCGTGCGGCGCTGCCACTTCTGGTGGCGCATGTGTATCTCGCATTTACCTAAACGGGCTCTGGTTAGAGCACTACACAATAGCGCGCAAAAGCAAAAAGGGCTCTGGTAAGAGCAACGTAGCGCGTGCGCAAGCACCTGCAACCTGGTTAGTTGTCAAGTTATCTGACTTTGTCCGACCCTCATTCGAAGCGAATAAAGGGAATAAAATGACAGGAGGGTGCGCGCTGACGTACAATACTCCAACGCCAGGACAACAGCAAGCTGCGAGCCGCGCGCGAGTCGGGTAACACTGCACTTGCTACACATTGCCCAGCGGCCACGCCCCCGGACAAGGTAACACCTTGGTAAGCCAGCATAGCCCTGTGGCTCGCGCTGTCCTAATTTCGCGCTAAGCTCGCACAGGGATATACGTGTTTAGCAAGGTAACACCTCGACAATGCTGTTTCTAGTTCTGCAGTTCATGGTTGCTACACGTTGCATCGCCCTGCTGCCGCGAAGCGGCAGCCTCCGGCGCGCGCGCAAGCGCGCGGCGGCGTGGCCGCGCGCAGCGCCCCCCATCCGCTCGCACAACATTCCGTGCTATCGAGCTGACCCCGTCGCGCGCCCCGTTTTCTCGCGTAATTCCTTCAACGGGCGATGCGCGTCTAGAATTTCTTCGAAATGCGTGACAGCGCGTGATGGCCGCGACAGTAGGTTATCAACCTACAAGTAATTCCTGAGACCCTATTTTCAAAAAAATTTTCAAATTTTTAAAAATTTTTGAAAAAGTTTTTTGAAAAGGGTCACAACGTGATTGTCGCGGTGATACCCGACTCACGCAGCTAAAGCTGAACGTTAGCAGCTAAAGTTAGAACGCAGCTAAAGTTAGAACGTTAGACGGATATAATCTCGTCAACAACGTGAGACAAGTTCATGGTTGTCGAGGTTTTACCCGACTAGCAGCTTTGCGGTAGACTGTCGACGGATATAATTCCGTCCGAGTTCTGGCGAACGGTAGACGGATATAATCTCGTCAAATTGTCGATAACCATGACGATTAATAAAAAATATTAGAATTATAAGAAAGAAAGCAATCCAAAATTGAATTTGAATGAGTTAAACTTAATAACTGAATACGTTTGGGAAAATAATAAAAAATTCAATTTTTGCAGTACAGTTCGAAAATGTGGGCATGTTTGCGAAGTCTCCGAATTACCTATTAATATTATATAAACGGTCTCAATATGTCTCCAATTAGGTATTGACAATTGACATCGCGACAGTGGACAGAAAATAAAACATTTTGTTCTTTTTAGTTACAAAAGAATTTATACAGTTTTGGTACATCAAAAAATGAATTTACATCTTCTCTGTAGATTTGAAGCATTAAAAATTCAAAGATTCACATTTCACCGTACTTGACTGCGGGCTGCTTTCTCCACACTCCAAAGTGATATATGTATTGATATAATCCTCTCGCAAAATGGAAAATTGTCCACACAAATTCATTCTGCCTTATGATAATGCTTATCCACTAACTAAATCATAACATAGAGGTATCCGTATAGAAAGTTGGACATGATATCCATCCCAAGACACATATTATAATTTGTTGCGTGATCTGTATACGTGACTTAAAATTAGATCAAAGAGGAATGAAATTCGACAAAAAAGTGCAAACTTTAAGTTAAGCTATGTAATTGGAAGACAATTTTGAATTTGCAAAAACATCGAAGCCTCAGCTTAAAGATTTACGTAGCTCCCATGTATTGGTGTTTTCGATTTACTAAGTTACAAGTTAATCTATAATTGCAGTTCCAATACATTTCATTTTGACGAAAAGCACTAATAATTTTCATAAAAATTCAGACATGGTGCTTCAAAGTGTAAGGAAGCAGATATCAAACATCATACAAAATCATAAAAATATCGATTCATTCAAGTCAATAATTATCTAAACACACGACAAAACGCATGCTTTTTGACAGCCATTAAAACAGAATAACAACCATTTATCAATAAACACAGTATCAAATTGAACAAGAAAATTTTCATCCCTAATGGATTCTTTCAAAAATAATATCGTACCTATACTAATAGTGGTATAATCATTACTTGTACCACTTTTTAGTATCCGTTATTTATATCAACAGAGTTGATAACAAGAATTTGGAATAATAAAAACTGCCAGAAAAAGACATGCCAATCCCTTATAAATATCAATGATCACCTTAATCAAAAGTCAGAGTTCAACATTTGTAAAACTAAGGGGCTTTCCACCAGTAATCAGTTATTAGAGGTCCAACCGAACGCACATGATGGATCTTAAGAATATAGCTGATTTCCAGCTGCCGAACGAGCATTGATCTACTGCAACAAATTCAAATCCGACAATTTCATGCACCAGAAATTTTCCTTCGTCTGACAAGACACAAATCATACAGCACAAGTGCACAACTACGAAAACATACACGAATCTCTTCCAGTCAAGTCTCTCTTGAATATTTCTTTAGTGCCTCCAAATGAGATTGTTAAAATCACCAATTTAAAAAGTCCGGAGTAGTATTTGATTCGGAAATTATCATCTAATCCTAACTTTTCTGTCCTATTTTTGTTTCTCTGCATGGTACTGAGTGAGTCCTAAATGACAGTACGATTTTCTATAAATGGTAAAAACCAAGAAGTTTTTACCACATCTTTTTATCTCACACATTTTCCTCTTGTTGCTGATAGACTGAATAGTTCTTCCAACGCGATATTAAGAACGGACTTGTTAAGAACTGAAAGTATAGGTTCACCTTCCTTCAGAAAGTCTGGATTTTATTTCCTTTGTCAATGTTATCCGGTGTCCCAGTTTTGTCACTCCCAATTCTTTGAGGTCTGCCTTTGTTAGATCCAGCAAGTTTGGACCTGTAAATTAAAATATATGCAGTATAGTACTTTGATAAACGTGACTCAGTAAACATTGGTATTCTAAATTTCCGAAAATCATTAACTCGACCGACATACGACAAAAAATTGACCTGTGACTACGAATAGACAAATAATAACCAAGGTATTTATACACCAAACAACCTAACAATTGATACTTACCACTGATGTCGTTCTCAAGAAATATATCCTTGTATTCTCCAAGTCCGAGTCCAGTAAGCCATTCTGCGACATCCGCTGCTTCCCAATCCTCGACCTTGTACAGAAAATAGATAAATTTTTTAAAGAAAAAAGCTATTCTAATTGCGAAAATATTTTGACGGTATATCATACTTCAACTGATCGTGGTTGTAAATCGTTCGATATGTGCTATTTTCTCACATGTTTGCCGTTTTGAATAAAGCCACTATCGTAACTATCATTGTCATCCTTGTCGGCGTCAGGCTCCTTCTTAACCTCCGGCTTCACTTCCGGCTGTTTGGTCACCACAGGTGTCACACTAACCACTGGTGTTTCTTTTGGCTTCTTCTCCGGTTCCGGTTGACTAGGCGGTGAAGGCTCGATAGGCGGAGCAGGTTCGGCCGGTGACGCCGGCTCGCTGGGAGGAGGCGGTGGTGGCGGCGCACTGACCGGCTCAACGGCGGGCGGCGGCGGAGGAAGATCGTCAGGAGGAGGAGGAGGAGGTATGACAGTTGGGGGCGGCGGCAGTTCGTAGTTGTGCACCTTCCCCCCGGACAGTACACTACCACGCTTCTTTCTCATCTCTGCTGCTTTTCTCGCGATGCTGGAATATTTTCCTCTTTTAGGACGTGTCAATGGGATATGTTGTGAAATAAGTTAACACCGAATACAATTTAGACTTAGTAATGATACAAGATAGAAAGAATTGAAGAGATTAACCGAAATCAGCATTTTAGAAAATTTCAAACATGTATGCAATAGGCATAGCGTTATACGCAAAAATGTAAAGTTATAGCAGAATGCGATGTTATCTTGTTTAAAAGTACACTAGGTTCTTCTAAAACACAACGATTACTGATCCAGGTTACAGTATGTCTTTCATACGCAATACTGGACAGTATACACTCCACAGTGAATATAATGTATAGTTATAGTTATATGTATTGTTATAACAATACATATAGCGTACACAAGGTAGAGTATAACTCATTAATCTTATACAATGTATAGTGTACAATACATGATATAGTGAACCTTAATGTATAGTAAACACTATATGCACTTTAAATCCAGTGTACACAAACTACATTAATAATTATTTCAAATTCAGTATAGATTTTAGCGCTTTGTCACTACTCACTGCTGACAATGTATTGGCTGAGCTACTGTGTATCAAGCAACTGCGAGTAGTGTATTGGCAGGATAGAAGCTAATACCTGTTTTCGTCATACACAGACACTTGATAATAGTAGAGGATGTAACGCAGACTGTGGAAAGTTCGCTACTTAACAAATATTACAACATTCCCAATTCTCATTGCGGTATTTCTTCATGATCCACGTTAAGTTATTATTGGCGGGTAGCCGTATATCTTCAATATAACAATTCAGTATTCATTTCAATTCGGGATATCATTGGTTGAAAAATCTCCTACGTATTCATTATGCACCAAGAAAACTGTTATCCGAATTTCCCAGTGACAACTTACTCTTCAGCAGATTTAGATTTAGCGATGGGCGGCTCGTCCAGCAGAGGCCGGTTGTCGGGCGAGCGACTGACGGACACTTTTGGGGGTTCGCTTTGAGTTGACTGTAAACTTCCCAAACTCTGGTTGTCAGATCCATGTTGTATACTCGTCAGCCTGGAGTGTGTCAGGAGTAAAGTTTGGAATGTGTAAATGTGTCAGGAGTAAAGTTTGGAGTGTGTAAATGTGTCAGGAGTAAAGTTTGGAGTGTGTAAATGTGTCAGGAGTAAAGTTTGGAGTGTGTAAATGTGTCAGGTGTAAAGTTTGGAGTGTGTAAATGTGTCAGGGTAAAGTTTGGAATGTGTAAATGTGTCAGGAGTAAAGTTTGGAATGTGTAAATGTGTCAGGAGTAAAGTTTGGAGTGTGTAAAATGTTAATGTGGCAGGTTAAAGTTAGAGAGAAGAATATTGGAACAAATATAAATCGAACTGGAATAATTGTGTTATTTGGAACTGAACAAAAAGTTGTTGGTTATTTGTTATGAATTTCAATTAAAACATGTGTCGATTTACATTTGATAATATATGGATTGGTAAATTTAAGGAGTGGCTTCGCAAGTCTCTAACAAAGGACTCTGTGCCAAATCTAACTAAATTCATTATGTCAAAAAAGCTTTTCTTCTTCTTTAAAACGACAGGGCCGAAGCCAAACGTCTGGGAGCGGAGCACCAATAAAAAAGGTTTTTAATATAAACAGATTGTTAATATAAGGGAAATAAACAGTTGTGAGCATAATGTGAACTTTAAATAGGGATTTACCACCAGTAATAGAATTAACATTTATGTGCATTTTGATGAGATGTAAAGATGATGGCTGGCAATCGATTTAGTAGGTCTTCTGAGCTAGGATTTTATGAATGTTCTTCAAAATGGCCTCAACTATCTCAATTTCTCTTAAATTCTTTCTACAAGTACTATGCGGCACAGATCATTTGTTCATGACCGACTGCATCATGATTTCTGGAAGAATTCTCACTAAATCTACCAATTATCCAATGTTGATGTTTAATTCAACTTAATCTATGAATACTCAGACTGGCGCCTGGCCTAATGAAACTGAATCATCATAAAGATCACCAATCCTCCTGTAGTCGGCATTTATACAATCCACGTGTAGTCGGCATCCCAGAAACTTTGCCGGGAACATTTCTGACATAATTTGAATACTTTATATGATAAAGGAGTGCAACTCATGCTGTTTGTTCCTGTACGGCTTAACCAATTACAAATTAATAATGAATAACGATATAATGTCTAATGTTGTTGTGTGAACTGTGAATGTTGAATAATTGCAGAATTAACGCAGCGCCCGGTTGACATTTTTAGAATTATCAAAGATCAATGAGAGAAACACATACTTAGTCAGACAGGGCAAGCCTAAAGAGATTTATCTTTAACCAGAGGTCAAGAAGTAGATAACGCAAGAGATAGGTCAAAGAGCCTGATGTCCAAGCACACTTTTTGCAAATTTCAGAAATGTAGTTTTGACATTTGATATCCGTTTTTACGAGATAAGTATAATAGAGGACTTGATAAGGCTATATTGAAAGAAAACTCTAAAGAAATGAGAGTTTGAAAATACTTAAGCTTCAACATTCTGTAGCTCTTCAAATATGAGGACTCAAACTCAAGGCTGAAGTTCGAATAAAAATTATACGGTATACCATGAATCAGCTTAAGTTGACGCCGATATCTCTGAAAATTGTGAAGGCATAACAATCGACTTATGTTTTGGTGTTTATGTCTGCAGTTCATAGAGAAAGTATACTATTTGGGTTCTTAAGAACCCTCAAAGTCAAAGTACTTGCGATGGACCTTACAGAATGTAAGTTTAACATGAGTCACTCACCGTTTCCGTTGTTCCTGAAGTTCGGCGGCAGTGTTGTGGGGTAACACCGGTACCATCTGTACGGCTTCCTCCTTTTTCTGTAATGTTTCAAGTTAGCTTCGTTAAGACGATGGAAAACACTGAGGCTTGTCTTATTAGCTATTCGGTAGATTTTCCGTTTCATGTTGTGTAGCGTGTGCTCATAAGTTTGTCACTAGTCAATTTGTTCATGTCAGAAAAATTCTTGCCAAAAGTTCATAAAAAACCTACAAAAACAAATAAAACTAAAAGGATGCGAAATCAGCGACCAAACGGCTAGTACAAACACATTTCTTACTACTAGCAAATCGTTTGGTACAAGCACGTATACAAGCACTCCGTTTGGTACAAGCACGAATACAAGCACTCCGTGCATTACAAGCACGAATACAAGCACTTCGTGTAGTGCAAGCACGATAACACGAACTGTCCCTCACAAAACAGGAGCTTATACCTTCTTACACCCAGAACATTTGCTCCGGGAGTTGTACTTGTCACAATCTGGACAGAGCCAGAGCTGTTTCCGGGGCATGTGGCACTTGTCACAGAAGTCTTTAGAGCTGGGGTTGCTGATCTGACAACTTTCACATGTCCAGTTGCGATCGGAGGATTTCTTGCTGCTGGACTTTTCCTTTTCGTCCTTCTTCTTGGTACTCTTTTTTGATTTCTTTGATTTTTTGGAGCTTTTCTTTGTGTCATTTTTTGATTTGGTCTGTCCATCAACGCTTCGTTTCTTCTCAACAATACCAGATGGTTCACCAGCACCAGACTTTTCCGAAGATTTCATCCGTTCTAAACTGGTGGGTCTAACGCGAACCGAAACAGTTCCAAAAATAGCAGCTTTGGTTATTGCCGTGGTTCTGTACTTTGTGTTGTCTACTTCTTTCGGAACTGGCGGTTTTTCTAGTGAGTTTGTGTCCACTTTTTTTAGTTTGACATTATCTTTATCTTGGTCTTTGTCAACTAAAACTTCTTTGGGAAGCACATCAAGTTCTACTTTTTTAAGCTCGACTGTTGGAGGTTTGTTGTTTTGAGACGACAAGTTTGTGGAAACCAAATGAGTTTTTGAATTTGATTTCAAATCGCGAGACGTGAGAAGGACTGTTGTGGGTGAGTTAGTTAGATGATGCAGTTCGGGTGGTGGTGGCGGTAGCAGATCTATCTCCACTTCAGAAACTTTGGGATCCTCATGTTTTACTGCTTTACTTGGCTGTGTTGAAGTCCTTTTTGTAACCGAGGTTTTGACTGAAGAAGAGGGCTGACTTTTCCTAGACAAGGAGCTTGTTTTTGGCGGGGCAGAAGGATATGTTTTAGTGGTTGTTGAAATTGACTTTATCGAAGAAGACCTTGCCGCAGAGGAACTTTGATTTGATCTAACAGTTGATTTATCTTGACTTTTCTGGCTGCCTGAAGTAGCTTTGACTTGGGCAGTGGACTGGGTATTCTGGCTTGAGGAAGTAGATTTCACAGGAACCGACAGATTTTTCTTGGACGTTGAGCTTGATCTAACTGGAGTTGGAGGTTGAGTATTCTGAGACATAGAACTAGATCTAGCAGGAGGATCAGGGAGGCACTGAGTTGAAACATGCGGAGCAGAAGTTGTGTGCACCAGTTTCTGCCCTGCTTTCTGGCCACCTGCATTTGATCGTGGAGGTTTCTGTACAGTTATCTTGCTCAAAGTGGAGGACCGTTTCGGTGGTGGGGGTCTGCTTTCATCGACCTCTATAGCTTGACTAGATCTCGAGCTGGTGGATGTTCCTACAGTTTTGGGAGTGGTGTATATCGGATCTGCAACATTTATAACGGACCCAATTTTAGGAGGTTCGTTAGTTGGAGTAGGTAAAGATATTGTTGAAGCTGATGAATCCATGTCAGTCTGATCTCTTACAGAAGCTTCTCTCCTAGCAGGTTGAGATGGACTGTTTTCAGGACTAACATGAGGACTGGTTTGTGTGCTGCTAGTAACGTTTGTCTGAGTAGACATCTCCGCTGTATCCACAAATCTTGACAGCGAGGATAGGCTACCCCAGTCACCGCTATCACTTCTAAACGAGACAGACTTATTATCATCTATCTCTTCTTTCTGGTCCGACAGTGAACACATGCTACCCCAACCACTGCCATCGCTTCTCATTGATCTTCTTTCGTCTGCCTCTTCTACCCTGACTGTCCGTTTAATCAAATTTATCTCGGCTGCCGACATAGTACGGTATCTATTTTTATGACTTTCATTTCCGTTTTCTTCGTCATCCTTTGCTTTCCTCTTCAGTGCATCTATCTGCGCAGCAGACAAAGTATGGTACCGATTGATGTGAGACATGAAATCCGGTTCACTTTCAGACTCGTCCTCTTCAACGATACCTCCTGTTAAAGTCTGATACGTAGATCGGCGCCGCGAGGAGAAGCTGCTTCTAGGGGGCGGAGTGCTGGTCGATAGTCGAGACAGGGTCATTATTTCTGAAGGCATGTAAGTACCCTGGAGAATTGAGGTCTGCTTATTTTCTTGGAAATGTGAACAACAATTCAGTTCATGAAGCAAATCGTATTCCAGTGTGATGGAAGATAAGATAGAGATACAAAGCAAAGAAAATTATAGCAAATTGATAAAATAAAAGTAAACTCAGACGGAGATAACCTCATAAGCATCAGCAACTGATTGGTCAGAACTCGTGTTATGTCTTGTTGATCGGTATGTCTGTAATTGAGCTGTCGATTGAGACTTTATAATGCCAGTCGGTTTTTGAGTTGAATTTCGTCGAGTAGTTTTCGCCTCACTTGAAATCTAAAACAACTGAGATCAGTTTAGGAAATTTGGAATAAAAACATCATTATTATTAAACCTGTTCCTCTTTGATGCTAGAAGGTGGTTTGACAGGCATAGTATTGCTCCTCTTATATCCGTCTGCACGTGCAGCCCCTCCAGGAGCCGAGTTCATGCGCTCCAGCTTGCGCGGCACAAACGCCGGCGCGGGCGCAGGAGGTGGAGGTGGACGGGACGATTCTGACTCGGCTGAAGCAGGGACGGTGGCCGTGGGCCGCTGAAAACGTTCGTGGATGAGGTTAACAGGCGATAATTACCTGATCTAAGTTAGTCGAGCTTAAAGTCCTCGGTGGCGTCTTATGTCTGTAAGTTCGAGAATGTTCAGAGGTTTTATCAATATCATTGGCTGTTTCTGAAGACGACAACAAATTGACAGAACTTTGGGTGCGATTTGATGTCCTGCTTGGTCGTTGGTTTGTTTGTCCATTTGTCTGTCTGTTCGATTGTGCGCTGTAGCTAAGTAAGTTGACAGAACTCTGAGATTTTTTTGGTCCGCTTTTTCGAACTGCTCCTCTTACCTTGATGTTGTCGTATATCGATTCTTCGCCTGAGAAGAAGAAAAATAAGCTCAAAATATGCACCAAGAACGTAATTTAATTTAGTATGAGAAAATCAACGCATTAACAGTATAGATATTTAGGTATTAGTGTTCCAAGTCCACCGCGATAATGCCATTATTATTAATGGTTTCTTCAACAGAAACACTGCTGAAATTCAAAACATTGATGCCTTCATGAACATTGGTACACTCATACCAGAATTCTTACCATTGTTGTCGGCGTTGTTAGTTACAGGGCCGGAGATAGTATTACTTCGAGTGGATAAGCTCAGCCGAGGACCTTTCAGTCGCGTCTTGGGGTCCCGTTTAGGGACAGCGGGGGGCGGGGCGACAGCGGTGGGTGTGGCAGCGGGGGAGGCGGTGGGGGTGGCGGCGGCGGCGGGAGTAGGCGCTTGCACTGGCACTGTAGCAGCGGGAAAATTAGCACAGACACAGACAGACAGACAGACGCAGGTACAATTTCACGATTGATTTACGACTTTCTGGGTGTTTCCTGTTGCCCAATGTTTTAACGAATAGAACATGGATAGTGTGCTTTTATCTGGCGATATTATTCATAATACTCTGCTTTGACTGTTCTTCTAAAAAGACAATAGACGTATCGATAATAAATATACCGTCAAAAGGCGACATTGCAAAACAATGGCTATAACGAACTTTACAAAACATCACAAAAAGGTTTTAACAGATCCTGTGCAGTTTACAATTTACATCGATACAATACATGTTCCGTGTATAGATATAGATATGACAGTGCTGGCGATATTTTACAACTGACAGCAAAAAGTATCAGAGTGAGGACATCGTTGATCTGCACAGAGGCGAGTACTCACGGTTCTTAGAGACTTGTATGAGGGAGAGATGGAGGGGGTCACCGCTTTTCTTGATCAACTCGACTACCTCTTTGTGGGAGGCTACACTTACGTCTTTACCGTTTACCTTGAGGGTTTTTATAAACATTATGTACAATGATGTATATTGTATATAGTAAATTGTACACAGTACAATACACACTTTACCTGAAGTGAGCATGGAAACGTACTCGGGTATATATCGTTATTATAGGTCCAGATTTCGTTTTCAGCATGTATAATAATCTTCAAATAATTTAATTTGTAAGCCTCATTATAAAAACTGCTGACAAATTGTAAATCTCGTGACGGTGCTAGTCAATAGAATTAGGGCGATTTTATGGCCAGATAATTCTTAGATAATTGTACTGGATTATGAGGTAGGCACAATTATAAGATTGCAATTTGATAAATTTTGAATTCGGAAAATTCGAGATTTTGAATTGCGGCCACAATTACCTGAATAAAGTTAACGAAATTACGGCAAATAAAATTTCTTTTTTATCTGGCAGATAAAACCTATGACTGTGCACACTGCCGACGTTGTACAGTGTTCACTGCCTACACTATACCTATACCTAGACATCAACCCAGACAAAACTTGCTCTACCTTGTAAATAAAGTCGTCAGGCAAGACACCAGCCTTGCAGGACTCGCTATCTTGGTCAACTCCGAACATGAACTGCGAACATGGGGCTTCAACCGAGGGGGTAAACTCCTTCTTTTTCTCTGCCAGTCCCTTGACGTGGAAGCCGTACCCGCGCTTTGTTTTGGGGATCTTGCAGACCCGGGCCGTCTTGATTCTGAAGGATGATGGAGGTTGATTGAAAGTCTTCAAAGACTCAATTAACTAGAACTTTGTCAGAAGGCATATAGGTCGCGTAGGTCGTATAACTGAAGTCCGATAGTCTCAAATTTGATAGGTTGATAGGGTTATCAGAGAATCAGGCACTACAAGCAACACTTACAGTTCTTCCAACGTCATCTGTAAGGTGGTGTTGCTAGGTGCGGGAAACTCTGAAACAGTATTAGTATCAGTTTCATCGAACTGAAAAGAGTATTAGTATCAGTTTCATCGAACT
Source organism: Mnemiopsis leidyi (assembly GCA_000226015.1). Taxonomy (NCBI): domain Eukaryota; kingdom Metazoa; phylum Ctenophora; class Tentaculata; order Lobata; family Bolinopsidae; genus Mnemiopsis; species Mnemiopsis leidyi. The sequence continues at coordinate 65,371 of JH152800.1, read as the reverse complement.
GAAAACAGTATTAGTATCAGTTTCATCGAACTGAAATATTGCTAAGGTAGATATCATTGACTTAGAAATTTAAAACGGCTTGCTGGAGGGTAAAGATCGTGCTGCAGATACTAGATATAGGTTTACATTGTAACCTTTCCAACGTACATACTTTTTACAATAGTTGTGTTGCTCCTTACAATCATGCACAGATCAGTTATTGGATCAGATAGTTTAGGGCTAAAACCGCCTGCCTTAACTACAGATCAAAGAAGATCTATTAGATTGATAAAATTGGAAAATAACATTTGAAAAATCCAAACATCGGTGGGACTAATCTTCTGAAATTTTAGAAAAAGGCGGGGCCTATCAGGTCACATTTTGTAACCTGGTAGAGCTCAGCACAGTATAGATGACAAGCTAATAAATGTATGGTATAGGGTAGCCGTCCACTGTGCAATATCAGGTAACTGAATGATGACTGCGTACTGAACCACTCTCGTTACTACACCGGCCCTCGACACATGCTAATGTAAGCGACAATGTTCATTGTTCCTTCCATTGGAAGTTAGCTAGAACGTCCCAGTAACTCATGTCTTTAGTTTCGGACAACCAGCTGGTTACACAGCGTACAGCCAGCAGGCTATATTTGCTTAAAAAAGGATGGCGGAAACTTTAACGATAGTCTACACAGTGCATGTGCAACATGAAGTATTAAGGCTACATTCTCTTACTAACTTGAGGTAGAATAATGATTCAGAGGTTACAATAGGGCCTGTAAGAAGCAGCAAGCTGTTGAGGGCACATTTGAAATGAGTTGAATTAGAATTAAGAAATATGCTCTTTTAAATATGAATAAAATGAATAATCGGAAAAACATCTTACTTAAATTTTGCACTGTGATTCACAACTGGACAATCAAAATCAAATCGAAAGGTATTAAACAATTATTTTATCATTACACAAGCAATCCATGCTGTAGAGAAAGGCTTAAAAGTTTTAAGTAAAACTTCAAGTTTTAAACAACATCTATAATGAGTGAATGATCAATTGAAGATGATTGTTGGGCCTTTAAAACTATCAAATCGCAGTTTCCAGTAAACAACCTTCAATTTGATACCATTACAAAGTTCCTAATCATTTACACAAGCTTTAGGTCAACAATACCACATTTCTATAATCATTCCTTAATTCATGACTAAATAAAGAAACATTCTGGAGGGTAGTGTGTAATAATGGGGAATTATTTCCCAAAATTAAATCATGTTGTTAGTCGTAGGTTATTTGTCGCCAATCCTACATTTTGTCGATCAATACAGTGATATAATTTGTCGGTTGTTAAGCTTCCACACGAAAATCAGTTATTTAAGTTTACTGACTGTCCATGTTTCTGTCTCTTAGTTCAACATGTGGGGCAATCTATTGGAAAATATAGTTCACTTAGTCAGCGGAATGAGTTGAACGTGCTTTAGACATTCATGATTGACAAACATATAGTTAGCTCATTTTTTCAAACATATTCTTCAGTGGGAAGTGAGATCATTTCAATACTTGTATGGTCTGATCATGCAAGTAAAGCCTAAAAGACCTTGGCAGTTGTAACACAGTCAATTTTCAAGACAAAAAGAAGATGCAAATCAATATACAGATTACAAAATGTGCTTTCGTGCATTATAAATAAAAATTAATCATTAGGATAAATACATTCCACGAGTATTCAGGGTATCACGACAGAGACACGGGAGACAAAACTCCTTACACACCATGCAGACATACCGGCGGGCAGGGCCCTCACGCTGGACGCCGTGGAACTGGCACTGGAACTGGCGCCAACCGAGTTGGTCCGGGTTGGCTCGACCGGCACATTATTCTGCTTGTTCCGGGATTCCGTCTTGATGGAGGAGGAACGCTGTACCGCCGCACCAGCACTGACTGTTCTGGTGTGTCCCGGTGCTTTCTTCTGTTCGGAGCCGCTGCTTTTGTTGCTGCTCACGCTCTCCTCCCGGGCAAAGACCGGCTCTTTCTTCCGGTTAGTATACGATGGGGTGGTGGAAAACGGCTCTGTAGAAAGTTAGGGTATAGAAAAAAATTCCCTTTTAAAACTTTTTGTTGTCGTTTGATATGACTTAACTGGACTATAAAATCACTTCGACAAAGTTGGTGTTGATTGTTGAACATCAAAAAAGACACACTTTAAGTTGTATAGATGGAGCTTGCAGCAACATGGCCCGGCTCATTATATTACACTGCCACACACGCGGATTTTATTTTGGGAAAAATCAGCGTTGATAACCCTGAAGGACACCGCGATAGGTTATGTAAAGGTCTTGTTAGGTTTTAAAGAATGTTATTGTTAAAAGTTTCTACGACTTGTCGAGACCATGGGCGGAATTTCAGTTTTAAAGTTAAACGTTTATAGAACTTTGTAGACAGAGCAAGGATTGTTTAACGTCCTATTTTCACATAATTAACACTCATAGTCATACAATTGACAATTACAGATAAATATCCGGCAAGTTTTCTAGAATTTTAGTCAAGATAATTTTAGCTGATGTATGAGATCAAAAGAGTCAGATCATGCAAAGTTACGACGTATCACCTACCAACAATTTCTAAGGGTGACTTGGCCGGTTTGCTTTCACCCGGTTCAGCTAACTTTTTGTTTTTCTTCTTGCGAAGTCCCATACTCCGCTACGCTACACCGGTGTTGGCTTGAGTCAATTAGGTAAAATTCAAGACGAGAGAGAAGAGCATAGTTGTAGTAAGTTAACATTTGAGACAAAAAATTACATTTCACGACGAGCAAAAGTTCAAACTCAAATAACATATTGCATCAGAGTACGAAATTAAAGGCGATAATTTGGAACGCAAACTTATTGTGAATTATATTAACCTGAAACATTCAAAAGCGCTGACATTTTAAAGATATCAGAGGGAAACAAACGGAGAATATTATAACTTAAGCTTGCGAAATGAGTGAAGCGAAAATTGTACCATCTTAAACTGTTTAAGACAAACTAAGAAGTAGACTAGACAAAAATACATTCTATTTATTTATGTTTATACATAAAGTACATTCGGTGTAAACTAAATGTACTATCAGTTTACACAAAAAGTACAAAATGAATTGCGGACACAGTATACACATGATACATTATTATATAACAAAGTAGTTGGCCAAGTTCAAGTTGTTATTAACAGAGGAAATATAACGATGACAACAACAACACACCAAGACAAACACACACACACCCTGAAGTAGCTCCTCTTCTACACACGTCACAACATGATTTAATCATCATCCAGGTGGAGGACACGTCCTCTCGAGCCGGAAAATAGTGACATCACGACTTAAACATGGTTTAGGGATATCCTCAAATCGTCAACTTTTAGTTTAGTAACACTTGATGAAAATTTAAGTGTTCCTTAGACAATAGACATAATGTTAAGATGACATAATAGCGTAATGATACGATGACTGAGATGTGGCACATAATGAAAACTACCTCATTATTAACGATCCAGAAAGATGGAAAGAAAGCAAGTTCCACAACAAGATACTGATTACCCTAATGTTGTAAAATAATTAGAAAGCAAGCGAGAGCGAATCTAATTTGAATTATTTATGACGAATGTTGCGAGGCACGAGGGATCCAGAGCGAATGTAGTGTTCAGTAATGTGTCGAGATTCCCACACGGAGAGAGAGAGAGTTTCAGTGTTTGTCCGGGTAATGATAATCTCCGGGAGGATTGTTGAATTGTTAATTATAGGACAACACAGGGCAGGAGTAGCTGATACCGCCCCATATTGACGACACAGTTAGATCACCCTCCACAGTCCTGGACCTCACGATTACGGCGACCTCTCACTGATATAGAAATTGTGACAGTCTTTTCTTGAACCGAGAATTACATTTCTTTTTGTAGTTATCTGTTTTTGGAGCAAATATCACGGACGAAAGGTATCTTATCAGCATTGGCATTTGATACAACTCAACTTTCAAAATTGGATTTCCAACAATCACAGAAACACCATGGAAATTCAAAGACAAACTTGTAACACTTATCCAGGTTGCTGCATCACCGCAGTAGACAAAGGACCGGGTATCATAGAGAGTTTTATAACATTTACTCGGTATAGAGGGTGTACAGTCTCAATAGCGGTAACAAGATGAACATGGCAAGAGTGTAAAGGTTGTGAACAAAAATAGCGGGAAGGTTAGAGTAGCAGGGACTCCTTTTCACGGACAGAGAAGGGTTGCCTGTAGCTGAATGCCATTAAACGTTAATGGAGTGCTAGGTGGACTGCAGTGAAAATCACAGATCAAGTTACACCGATACTAACGTATTTCAGCTGGGTCAGAAGTGTAGGTTCAGGGATGATTGCAGGTTATCCACAGTCAACACGACACACATCGTCCCTCTATATTACGTCAGGGATTTTAACACCTTGAGAAACGATCAACAAGAAAACTGTGGCGAGCAGAACTGTGAAAGTAGCTGGTATATCGCAGGCTCGGTGACACGTAGATGTTACAGGCTGGACGAGTAGCAAGCTGGTCACATTATAGGGACAACAGAGAGAATATTAGAGCACGTAACGAACACAGTATTATAAATAAATTACCTAGCTTCGTTGACAGGTTGTTTTTGTTTTAAAGGTCCGTCAGTCGATGTTATATTTTTCTCATATGTCAAAATGGGTGTACGTACTTGCCGTAAAGTTCGGTAAATCCTGAGTTTTATTCTTCTCACTCGCTTGCTAACGCAACACTGGGATTGATACGATGATAATACACTCCTCAATTTCCGTGGGTTCAATAATCTGACAGATTTGATGCTCTTTGCATTGCTTGCAGTAGCAATTCTAAGGAAATAGCTTGAGCTCGGTTCCCAGATATTTAAAATTGACACAGTAACCGACCAATGGTTTGCTGTTGATAGAGATCAAAGGACAGTCAATCACCAGAGTTAATTAAAATCAAGAATTACGCGATACAATTTAATACTCAAATAATACCGTATCATACTCAAATAAAGCAATTCTACTTAAGATACTACCAACATAAAGAAAACTCGAAGTGTATCGGTATAGGTTTTAAATAAGTTCGAAAACGACAAATCTCAGTGCTTTTATTTGTTTTTGCTTACAGTTACACAACCACAACACCGTAGTATCTCAATCGAAGGGATCGAAAATAAACAACACCACACATGATATTCGAAGCACACTTCAAAGCACTTCAAGCACACTTCAAAGCACTTTAAATAAACACTGTGCAGTTAGAAAAGGAGAACTGAGTGACAAGGTGTGGCAGCACGAACAGATGTACCTTTAACATCCTCTCTTATGACGATCTTTGAGACTTACAACTTTACAACACCATTACGATTCAATATATGTTTTAATTATTCCCTGTTCTAGCTTCAACAAAATGATATGCAACGGAATTGTATAAAAGGACAATTTATGACATGCTAAAATGCGACGTGATTTCAAATTTCAAGTCCGGTTGTTAATGTCACGCCGGGTGCCAAGAGTTGACTATACTACTGTCTTACTGTCCTCTTGATGTAGGATCTAACAATCGAAGTGAGACGCAAATGACGCGAATCCAGGGCAGGGCTGTCAAAACTTGACTTAAGTTTTACTCGGAAGCAAAGCGTCGTGGAGTGATCTAATGCCGGGGATTCATTGCAGTTTTGTGCATGTATACATGCAGATTTTAAATTGTCCAAATGGCGCACTATAGTGCGCCATTTGGACAATTTAAAATCTGCAGAAAATAACTTGTCGATCCAATGATTGGAAGACTATACTTTAAAAACCAATAGAAGACGATAGAAAGAATGAGAGACAAGGTTCTCCGGAGAATTACTTTCTGATCTAATTTCTGAAGGGAACGATTAAAACGGCAGGACGAGAAATTAGGGCCGTGCTTATGAGAAGCTACCCAGTTCTCTCCAGATCAAGCAACAACAGCAGACAATTTGGACGGCGCTTTGAATTCGGCTTTCAGCTTGCGAGGTACACCTACAGTTTATATTGAACTGGAAATATGACACGCAAAGAAAGTAAAAGGGAGGGAGAGAGAGTGTACAAACGATAGCTAAGCAGTTTGAAGGTTTGCCCGTCAGAGAGAGGGAAGCCCGTCTACTGAACTGAAGAATTATAAAATTGCGACCACCTGCCATTTATTTCATACATATTTGTTATATTTCTCTTTCATCTATAATAGACGAAATCCGGAAAAGGGGTACTAGAGAGTGACATTCATCACTCGCAATAAAACATTGAAATATCAATAGATCACGGGCTTTCAGCAGATTACATACGGTTACACAACTTAAACAATGACAATGATATTGGATTATGAAAGCTCCTTGTCCAATATATAGCAGAATAGAGAGTAAACAGTAAAATACCAGAGCCCTTAGGATGATGTTTGACGGTGATCTGGCCGGTTGAGTACGTGATAACTCTCGGTAAAGCACACTATTTTGAGGGAATTAGAGGGTATTAGCCTCGTATTTTTATTTCAAGAAATGGGTTCTTAACCGAAAACAACATCGTGTTACTGGGGTTTCAATTCATGATTAGAACCTATTGATAAAATTAAATGTTATCAACAAAAGCAGGCTAAAAGCCGCTTAGGAATCGGAAGACACTAGTCATTCCACAAACTAGATTTTTTGCGGTTTTTTAGCGGCCTTAATACGGTCCTTATCCGGCTCCGGTCCGGTTGTTATGCAGTTCAGAGCTGGGTCTTATCATGCGCCTAAGTGACTTTAACCCGAATCTTATATGGCTCTTAGACGGCTTTTTAACGGGTTTTTGGTCGTAGGAGCAGCTGTTTGATTCAATTTCATTGCCTGCCTTGTGGATCGCGTCAACGGTCAGATTCAAAATACAGATACCTATTGTAAAGGAATCTGAAACAGGCTTCAAACTAACAAACATCTGACAATCATCATTTATTAACACATGACACCCTTCCAAAGGCTATATCTTAATATTATGTACACGTGCTCGCTCGTTAGGGGTTAAAAAATGCGAGGTTGTGGGAACTCGCACGGTTTTTGTGTCCACTTCATGGTGTAAAAACAATGGGAGACATTTTTCCATTCCATGGAATTTCCATCTTTTGTCAAATGACAATTGTCAATCGAACTCGAAAATTAATACTTATTTTTTTCTAAAGAGATTTGATTTTTGATCCACGCGTCGCAGTCACGTTTATTTTGCTCTTTATAGCGACAATTAAGCGAACAATGTCAGACTCTAGTCAAATGAAAACTCGTCAAATTCTAAAGAAAAGGTACACTACTACCGATAACCATACACAATATATCGTATTTTAATGGTTTTCAAATGGATTATAATGTTGTCTGATGATAAAACCTTAAACCTATCAAAGTGTGAAGAAATGAGCATGAGAGTCTATTGAACAACAATCAGTAAGAAATGGAAAACATTTTTGCACCAGCCACCAAAGCAGCCGATACGAATCACAATGTGTCATGTGACCCAGGTCTGTCTAGCTCATGCGAGTCAGTGTTGCAATTTGATTTCTCTAAAGATTAATAACAGTTATTATGATAGTCTCTATCTCATGCAACTTCTTTTCAACTTGGTTCGAAACTAAACAGATTTTAAGACATAAACCAACATATGATTGCGTCAAAACGGCTAAGTATCTTCATCAAGTTATCACCAGATTAAGTGGCAGTCAAACTCAATAGCCACAATGTAAAATTTAACTTAAACCAGTCTCCACTGTATACAACTTGACTTTTGATTGTAATGCTAGATGATTTTCCAATTGTCTATTGAGAAGTTATAAAAAGAAAAAACTTGGGCCAAAACCACGGTAAAGCCTCGCATTCAAAATTGAAGTTCATGAGCAAAACTAGGCCCCTGAAGCCTTTTCAGGATCATCGTACTAAAATATCGTTCAAAATAAACGTCATCAAACACCGCTCAAAGACTCCCCGTAAAAGTTAAACGACCAAAAACTTCACACTGAAAGTCCACAGAGTTGCTGTTGTAATATTTTAAACGTAAAGGCTGACAACCGGTGCGTGTGTGAGCTGTAGAACAAACGAACATTGTCTAGGTGAGTAGCGTGCCAGAGGACAGCTGATAAGAGCCGGAACAGTGAGGCTGAGCCGGCTGAACATAACGAGATTACTGCCGGCAGGTAACCAAACACCCCCCGGTTTGATGCAGAGTACCTCACCATCACCCTCCTCCACACTATTCCTTGTTCGGCAGTCAAATTTCTACTGACGTAATGTCACTTTATAAACGTCCTCTCTTCCCCCAGAGGCCAGATAGTATTCCACGGTTGGCATGGTAATACAAAACTTCTCTACCATGTTAAACCACTCCCATCCTATTTTTATCAGTTTTTGCAGCCCTGTTTATCATGCTCGGAGAACGAGCAGGCCCAGACAGGGTTATCCTAGAAGAGATACTGGCTACTGGTAATTCCGACTGTGCCGCTGGGCTGGAGGAACTGTAGTTGATCTCCGACCGTGTGGTCCAGACCGCTTTCTCGCGGGTTCCAGTCCGAGACTGTGGTGACCATCTTTGACTGAGGTTGTGGGTGATTCATGCTCCCCACTTTCTCCTCCGTCACCATTGGCTTCATCTCTGAATTTATCGGATATTTTATGTAAGCCTGGAATGTGATTGAGCTGCGTTTTGAGACCGTTTTGTACCGTCAGATGCGACTCCTCCAGAGATGCCTCGACCATGTTGAGGGACAAATCTTTGAGTTTTGGAGCGACAACCGCCGAATACCTGCTTATTCTCCGCTGGGGATCCAAGGGATCTGTCTGATCGTGGTCCTCTGCTGACGAGGGATAATCTCGAGATGCTTTCCGTTCCACTTTGGCTTTTTGAGCGTTTCCGTGGGCATTGAAATGTTGACTTTTACGGCGGGTTTTTAATTCTTTTTTGTTTTTTGATACCTTCTTCTGTTTTAGCCATGGAATGCAGCTGTCAGTGGCGGAGTCTGGATCTCTACAACAACCAAGGAACATACCGCCAAATAAAACAGTTATTATACACAACTGAAATGAGGACTGACGCGGGCAGGCCAAACGCAGGCTTTTGTAAAGGCACAACAGAGACGTTAGTCAGATCGAACAAAGGCCGGGTTTAGCTCTTTGTTCACGAATTAAACCCTTTTTCAGAGGAAACTCGATTTGTTTGATAACAGTTAGACGTTACGTTGCAATTCTTGCGTTGCAGAAAAAATGAAAATGAAAAGCAGTTTGATTGAGATTATGACTGTGAGATGGAATTTGTAGGAGGGCCCGTGGAGCGCAAAATCGTGTTTGAATTTGATACTCCAGGGTCATTAGCATAGTTGGCATATTCTTGTGTTGTATAGGAGACGTACTAATCAATAGGTCTGACTAGCCTCGGCCATAATAAGAATGACACAGACGAAGGAAAAAACGTGCAAGGCCGGAATATCATGTCATAATGAAAAGGCAAAGATCAAATTTTGGTCACTGATCTGTTATCCCATGACATGCTCATTGTCATGCTGATACATAAACTATGTGACAAAAACACGAACAAATCCAATCGATCCTAATGTGACTGGTGGTTTTGACAACAAAAGTTTAATAGATTAAGAAAGAAATTATACGACGGGAAAAAATAAAATCTATTCTGGTCGATAATATGTGCGACAAACTAAGAAACAGTTAACATGCTCTCACACAGAATTGAGAAACAAAGTTCATTCCTCTGAATCGGGGAGCTCAATGAATTGTCAGATATCATATCGTGCCACTACTGCTGTTGACAAGAGGCAACTATCGGCAGCGCCGAGCATTCCTGCGCACATTCCTGCGCTAAAAACTGGTGTAATAACCAGACTACAAGAGCTCAACAAGCCGGAACTCAACAGATCGCCTGTGTCAAGGAATGTCCTGAATTTCCCGTGCATCCGGGTGTTATGCCTGAAAACTGACGGATTTGGAATGAAAACATACCCAAAAACACCCGGAAGTATTTTTATTATTGCACGAAGGAATTAAAGAAATGCAAACCTCTGCAGAACACAGATCACTAGGAGGAAAGAAACCGAAGAGCACTACTGTATTCGCCAGGTGCCTGCATATTATAACACACTGGATCATATTTCTTTCAGTTGGAGTTACAGCTTCGATCGGTCTGGTGAGCAGTCAAACTATGTATCGAATGTGTGGGTTGGCAAGGACCGTACTTTATCAACTGTGACGACAGCTGATCCTAAATGATTCTTAGAACAGCAAGATTCACTGCATAGGGGGTACCTTAAGCCTTTAGAAATGTTTACTATCTAATTCTATGTTCAATTATTAATCCAACACTTAATGGCCAATAGAGTAAGGCTTTTTCGAGGAAGGTCGAGGGTTCAAAGATATGACGTGCTAACGTTAGTAGTCGAATGCCGATATTGATTGGTTATCAATCCTAAATGGTGCAGTTTACAGGTTTCACACTTAAACATCTGTGAAAGCTGGGAAATCAGAAAAATACGCCAACATTTGAGCACACAATCACTGCGGCATCAACTTTATTGAAATTGTAGTACTATTACATAGTACACTTTGCCAGCTGGCAGACATTGTGTAATGATCTATATGGACATGGACATGACAGTCCTTGTAGAGATCTCTGTGAGTGTACGGGAGGAAGTAACAAGTATAGAAGTGTCGCACGTGCACGTGCAACTAGTGAAGACCAAGTGTACAGCAAGTGAAGTTTGCTAACTGTCATTCCTGGACAATGGGGGATGTCAGGCGTGTCGTGGGAATTTGGAGAATTTTCAGCTTTCTATGTTTGTATGTATGTCACACTGTCAACTGTCAGCTACCACAGCAGATTTTATCTCAGTGCTGTGTTTCTTTGACACGATCATTTATCTATATTTTTTCGCCATCGCAGCTTTTTCTCATGAAATCATTAACATTTTGAGAATTCCCAGATACACTTGATCAAAAAGATTTGGAGATATTCTATTTCATGATGAAAGTATGGGCATCCATGTTCACGTGCTTAGAATAACAATGCCTGTATCAATTAGCTGCTGTCTCAGTCTTATATCTTGAGCAATGCTTATTTGTTCTGCTTTTTTACGACAGTAAGACACCGATCTGTTACGCTTTATAGGGCATGGCAGATAATTACGAATCATTAATAGAGGTATGAAAAACTAATTCGTAATTGTTCTGCCTTTTCTTGCGGAGATGAGGACAGCTTAAAATGGCTACTTGTTCCGAAAAATAAACAAAGCATCAATCTCTTTCAATAAAACTAATAAATCAAATATTTAAGCACTTATAGACAGAAATTTAGAGATTTTATCCACATGATCTTCAAAATCACTTTACTAAAAAGTGGTAGTTTCTATCAACCGACAAGATATAATCAAGCGTGGAAAAAACTCAATTATCATCATGACACGTCAATAGTTTTTTCAACAGTTAATGTTGATTCTAGATTTAACCCAAGACTAGCTGTGAACTATGATACATTGGGATACTGATTAAGCGTAAGCATCCGCATTTAAAGAAACTACGTGATAATTAATGTAAATGTTGTAATGTTCTGGGTCCTGGGACATGGGCCTCTCTGGCAGTCTAGCGAGTCGCCAATATTCATGGATAATGATAATGGTAAATCAACATCAAGTACATTCTATAGTGCTATATGAACTGTAGAATGTAAACTACAGTCAGCTCATAATGAATCAGCCGACCATCCCAATATAATGCATCTTAACGGGTAGGTGTATGGGAGTAAAACGAGCAAGGTGCTATAGCAAGGTGCTATAGCAAGGTGCTATATAGCAATGTGCTATAGAATCTTCCCGCTGTTAGGGGAAATAATAATGCATAGATTCAGCTAATAATGAATCAGCCGACCATCCCAATATAATGCATCTTAACGGGTAGGTGTATGGGAGTAAAACGAGCAAGGTGCTATAGCAAGGTGCTATAGCAAGGTGCTATATAGCAATGTGCTATAGAATCTTCCCGCTGTTAGGGGAAATAATAATGCATAGATTTACGGTAAAATGTGGACACTGTAAAATGATTATACTTTAAAACAGTAATAAGAAAAAAGAACAATACGGCCACCTGTATGGATCAAAGTAGTGGAGAACTCAGAAAAACAATCTCGAGGATTCCAGAACAAGACATATTACATATTAAAGTTCTGATTAGAGAAAGTGCGCTATTTTCCAACTTCTACAATCTACATGAAAAGAAGTTAGCAACTTGAGCTGATTCCCTGGTAGGAAGACATTTAAGGACAGGAATTTTGTTGCCATGCTCCTGCATTGCTGATGCTCTGGAGAAATATTCCATTGGCATTATTAGTTCTAAAAGTATGCGTGCGATATCTAAAGCACACAGAAAACTTAACCGGTGACAACCAATGAATAAGCATGTAGCAAAGCTGTCAATAACATTGAAAGCAAAAGACATATGAAAGGAATGAATTAGCCCAACGTTACTGCAGTTTTTGAAGGAAAGATTAACATTTTAGCATCCATTAAGAAAGAACCTTGAAAATATAAACGCAAAGATTATCCCTGATCTCGATTGACGATCAAAGTCTTTTAGAGCCTTGCAACATTTTTAGAACGAGAGTAAAGAGGTTTTTCACTATCGGCCAACCAATGTGCATACAAGAAAGCTTTTACGAAATACTCAGTAGTCTGTGAGAAAGATAACACCTGGTCCTCATGACCACGTGACTCAGCAGACACGCGATTCACAGAGCACGTGACAGGCAAGTCGTGAAACAAGCTGTGCTAACTCATGACAATTACGATTTTCTATATTCGGCGAGAATTCAAAGCAGTTCAAAGAAAAAAGTTTTCTGTATCACCAGAATCAAAGAAAAAATATTTTAGTCCCACGCGTTGGTGCCCATAAAATGTATGCATTATACATAGATACTATGTATCTGATGATCAGTGAACAGTGCTCCTTGAAAAAGACTAAATATAGCAGCTGACAAAGCTGCACTAATAAAGATTGGAGGACAGAGGCGCTTTAGAAGTAGCAGTGCCCCTTTTACTGTGTTCTAACAAGTACCCCTACAATGATTCATTAATCAGGTGTTACGACAGTTCAGGTTTTCTAATATTTAACCTCTCCAGCACTCTTTTCATCATTTTAGCAACGGTCAAACCAGTTCCATGGTACTTCAGTGTGGAAGAAATATATTGAGGTATTGCAAGTAAGTAATTGGATGTAGCTTGTTTGAGGCTATATGCCTTTCAGCGCGAAAAATATGTTAGAAATGCTTGACAGAAAGATTTTTATGTCATGTTGACAAAGTGTAGAAGAGTAAAGAATAACAGTTTTCATATCAACGTCTGTTGAAACACTGAAATTCATATGTTACAACATGGCAGTAGATGTAGGGGCTAGAGGCGTATTAGCAGAGAGCCTTATAAAGGCAGCTGCAGCCTGCAGCTATTGGGATTAGAGGCCGAGCCCGGAAAAAACTAGTAAGCGATGTTGGGATGAAGGCATGCCATTGATCCAAATGACTGTCTTGGTTATGCGGGAAAAGGAATGGGAGAGAAGGGATATTGAAATGTGAGTGGGCGTGTTCTTTGAGTTCCTGGTGACTGGTCTGACAGCCTAACTAACCCGTGAACCATTAACCGGGCAGGGTGTCATGACCAGTCTTTTGGGAGGGTTACATGACCATCCATTTTCCTGACACTCAACTTGTAGTCCGGAGTAACGGTCAAGTTTCAGCTCTTGGGCCGCTGAAATTCGCTCCTCTGAAGGGCACGTTAACTCCCACCATACAATTCTTTTAGTTGAGGTCGATTAGATGATCAGGTCGGGTTAAGCCTAGTGCCTAGTGGTCGCCACCTCAGATGGGAATTTGAGCTTGCCATTGACATCTGCTAAAAGCACCCAGTCTTTAGCTTCAGTTAAGACAATATTTAAACATTGAAGGTAATCAGTACCTTTGCCAACAATATGCCTTAAGTTAGAGCTATAATATGGCGATTTTAGCAGAAGAACCAAATATAACTACCTTCAGACTATCAAGATTTAGAACTTCGTTAGCTTCGCAGCATCGGAATAAACATGTCAGGGGTAGCGGCTAACTCACCCTCGTCCTCGTTCTTTACTCCTTCCTCCTCCCCAGCCCTCCTTCCCTCTTCCTCTTCCTCGTCCCCCCCTGAGAGTAGTATCACTGTCGTAGTCATCAAGACCTCCTCCCTCACTGTCCTCGTCCAGTTCGTCCAACTCACTGTCCGCCCTGACACTCATACCACTGGCTGAACTGACAGGACGACTGAGTGTTCTGACTCGGTCTTGTAAAGTCATCACCTCGCTTGTTAGACTCTCGTTCTGTCAAACACAAGGAAATATTCTCAATATTACTTTATTGGTTATCAAGTTTGGCATCGAACTTAGCAGATGGTGTCAGCGAAGAGGGTAATATTATCATCTCGATAGCTTGTGCTATTTGTGGGTACCATGAATGATTGAGCAGTATTTCGCAGTGAAAACTGTAAAGCAATGACAAAAATAATTTTTAAAAACAATGCGTGTATTCTTATTCAATAAAGTTATTGTATTCAATAAAGTTAAACGTTCTACAATTAAGAATTTACTGATGACTGATGTTGTCTTCAATTTAAATTTTATTCGTTTTTAATGGTTTACTTTTCATTAAACATCTTGCGCTGATTTCGTTGCTTTGTTCAATTTTTTCTTCCTAGCTCCAGCCATCCGAAAGATTCCAATTTTTCAGAAAAATGTTCTGACGAGTCCGAATCAAACGCAAGGAGTATCCCAAGTACTTTAAAACAGCTGGCGTTTAAATGGATTTCGCATACGAAGAAATATTGAGTTAGCATTCAAACGCGAAGTTAAACGGGTCCATGTAAATCGGTATTGTATACCCTTACTTAAGCTAGCAAAGTAAAAACGTAGTGAAAAACAATACCACTTATTAACAATGAAGCTCAGAATTGGGCTATTCTGAATGAAATGCAATGTTTACGACACGCTTGTATGGGGCGACTTATCATGACAGCAATAAACAATCCGTGGTGCCATCTTTTGTCATTACAATTACATAATCATTAAAGCATTTTATTATTATCCGAATTTTAATTAAACATTCTTCAACATAGCAAGCGTAAGAAGGTCAAACTGCCGAGATTAATAGCCGCAGGCACCTTGCTTATTCACTGCATCTCAGCGTTACCCAAATTCACCTTTTTCAACAAAGTCTCATTCTGTTTGCACACCTCCGAAAGTTTCTCCTCCAATTCCAACAACTTCCGGTCCCTGTACGAGTCAGTCCGGCGTACTCCGGAACCCTTTCTTCCGGCCACAACGACAGCCATTATCGGCCGATACTGCCGCGATCCGTAGCGATTTCACAGGTTAAACTCTAAAAACGTTAGATAAATGTTACAATTGTAACGTCTAGGCGTAACTCTATCCACAAACAAACACTGGAAAACGTTAAACGTGAGCTTATATTAACGGTGTATTGTAGCTTATATTAACCGTATATCATAGCCAGATAATGGTACAGAATATGTTACTATACCCAACAGAGCTCCAAACACTGTGATACTGTTAGATAGTACTGTAATACCGATCTATTTTTAGCACGAATGCGCGAGTTGTGAATTTTCTGAAAAAGCTTGACACACCACCTCTAGAAGACCGGAGCTGGTGAAGAACCAAAGAGGCAACTAAAAGCCCAAAATTACAAAAGGAACGGTAAGAGCAGGACAACTAGCTAATAACAGATATGATCACTTAATCGTTTATTGTTGAATCTATGCATCTATAGCTAAACGGTCTACATGACACCTAGAATTCCAATAGCAGGAACTGAGAAGCATTAAATCAGGATCCACCCAAACAAGCGGTACTCCAGCGTGGTGCCGGAATTCTAGCAACCATGCTCCAATGAACGGAGGAAGTAGAGAAACTACTCCACAGATCGGTGCTGTAAACATAAAGCGGAGACCCAATCCTTGCTTTACAAACATTTGTCACACATTCTGATCATTTGTGTAGACTTTGTTGTCTTTTAGTGTTCCGTGAATGATGATCTATGGCTAGTGTGTGTAGGATTTACCGTTAAAATAGTTCAGTTGAATAGACTCTGGGTGTGAATAATGTGAACATGAATGAAGGTACACAATATTTAACTAGAGTAAGCTAAGTAAATAACCCCTAGATATCCAGAGATTTAGCTTTCAAGATCGATATCACAAATCCAGTTGACTATTTCGCCATCTTTCGATAACAAACCCATGTATCGGTCTTTTGCGATGGCAGCAGGCAATAAAACTGAATACAGTTAACAACAACAAAAAAGCATGAAAAAGACTGGGTATGAAACAGATTATATGTGCGCAATAATTAGGATTTATAACTGATACTCACTTGCATCCTCATTCCTCATCTTTGCGATGGCCGTTTACGTAGGATACTTGAGCGGACACCATGCAATACACCTAAATACTACAAGGTTCTGTGAATAACATTATGTGAGAATCATGAATGTATCTAATGGAAAGGTTGAAGGTGTTATTGTGACGGAGTTAACGCGATAGAATGTTAATTGTTACCTAGACCACTCATCGTTAAACATAAGTAGAGATAAGGATTAACAATGTTAGAGATTTCGTCAGAGGTAATCTAATTTGTGGACCAGACTACTTGAGCAAGTAAAGATGAACAAAACGACAAATTATGCGAGGATTAGGAAATCAAATGAAGTGACAAAAAATCAATAATTCCTGAAATCGAATGTTCTAGATATCGTCCAAGATATAAACGATTAACACAACTACTTACAACTTTGGCAATAAAATACAAGAAATCCAGGTACATCTGCCATACAAACTTAATCGTCCCAAATATCGTCCCAAATAAGCTCCTTACCAGAGTCAGAGTAAGGACATGAGTAATGTTAACAGTACAACAAGGCAATACACCTGCTGGTACCGCGGTAGTTCACTCTTAGTTCGGACAACAAGACGATTGGGACGCAAATATTAAATATTATAGACAATATTGTATATAGTATATACATGATATAGTATATATAGTCATGTAGTAGATATATATGTGTTTTATAATATCTAATGACGCAAACATTTGGTGCATGTTATATTGGAAGCGGCGACTACAGTACAAATTACAAAACATACACACACATGAACTAGCACAGGTGCAACCAAGTCGTGGACACTAAAAATCGATTAACATATGATACCCAATATGTTAACAACGTACACTGGAAAACAGTCGGTAGATATATGATCGATTTAATAAGTTTTAGGGGCACTTCCTGAAGTAACTTAAACGATCTGACTTATCGTACACAACTTACTAAATGTAGTGGTCGATTCCTACTGTTGGGCACCGCGGTTACTGCAAAGTCAAGCGGCACACAATCTGGCCGCGACAACAAAGCTTATCTAGCATTGTTGTGTTCCTAAACGCTTAACAATACACTGCACCGAACTGTATATTAAATATAACTGTACATTATCTGAACTCATAATGGACTCATTATCTGAAATGATTAGAGACAAGCGGTGTGGAGCGTGACATGGAAACATGGATCAGTGAAGTGTGGAGGAGGGTGACAGGGAAACCTGGATCAGAGAAGTGTGGAGGAGGGTGACAGGGAAACCTGGATCAGAGAAGTGTGGAGGAGGGTGACAGGGAAACCTGGATCAGAGAAGTGTGGAGGAGGGACAGGAATCAGAGGACGGAGCTTCAGTTACTTGGAGTTCAGACGGATTGCCTAATTTCTCTAACTATCTTACAGTCGGCCCCAACAATAGCATCTCGTCACTACGGAACACAGCCCCGATTGGGAAGGTA
The DNA here is from genome assembly GCA_000226015.1 of Mnemiopsis leidyi. Taxonomy (NCBI): domain Eukaryota; kingdom Metazoa; phylum Ctenophora; class Tentaculata; order Lobata; family Bolinopsidae; genus Mnemiopsis; species Mnemiopsis leidyi. Next base: position 47,476 of record JH152800.1, on the reverse strand, counting down.
GATGATGTAATTAAACTTAACAGTTGCACTCTAACTAACATATCTGTTTTATGTGGGACCCATCGTGCCGTGCGGCTACACAAACGATACAAAACGAAGATTAAGGATACAAAATGTCAAGCAAAAATTGAATCGAATGACGCGAGTTTAACTAACCCCATCTTGAACGACTGAACGTTATTTGATTATTTGAATTAAGGGCTTCTAGTTCAGATTTATGGGCAGTGTTATCTGCTAGCTCGATTTTAAAATCAGAGCAAAATTGTTGCTGCAAGCTCCTTGATTCTCTCCGACGTCACAATCTCAGACGTCACAATCTCACTACAATTAAACACAACATCATACCTGCTTGTTCAGGTTTGAAGTTGGTGATGTCGTCCATTATAACAAAGTTGGAGGTCAGGGCTGCAACTTCGTACGCGGTCTGTCCGGCTCTGTTCCGTATCGTCTTGTCGATACCACGGTACAGTAACTGTCGGGCACAGTGCACCTGAATAGCCAGAGTAGTTGATATTAAAGAGTTGGGCAAAGAGAGTAAGGGGTTTTGAAATGAATAGTAGTACGTGATCGACCGATAACCGTGTTTGTAATTTTGTCCCGGTCGAGAAGCTGGTGGATCTCTGGTTAAAGTGATTGTTGCTGGGCAGGTATTTCCAGCAATGGCAGGAAACATTTTGGATCACGTTTTTGGATAAAAGAAGTCACGAATAAGCGTAATTGTTCGAGACGAGAGAGACGGATAGGAAGATAATCTATTATCTGAGTTAAGAATTATGGATATTTAAGAACTGAGGTCAAATCTTTAGTTTTATGCTCTAAAAGAGTACTAACCTTGTTGAAGCTCGCACTGATGTGAAGAGCTGAGTTTCCCGCCGAAGTTCTAGCGTTTATTTCCGACCCGTAGAGAATCAGCAGTTCCACTAGGTCTGTCTTTCCTCGCTTACAAGCCTGGGTGAATATATATTTTTAGTGTTCAGTTGGAAGGAGGTAGTGCTTGGAAATCGTCCTTTATGAAGTATGTTTAAAGGATGGAATTATAAAGAAGATTGTCCAATTACCCGAATTCACAGTAACGTATTTATAATCTATTCACTTGCCGTCTCTGTTATATATTCTTATATTGAGATGGGAAAAGATTAATCTGAAACGTAGTTACACACACGCTATAGGCAGGTCGAAGAGAAACTACACAAACCTGATGTAACTCATTCCACTGTCCAGTGTTGTCTACAATGTTCAGATCGCACTTCTCCTTCAACAGAATCTCAGCTGTAAGAGTGCTGTTCCCGTCACAGATCGCATTGTAGAGAGGTGTCATGCCCTTCAAATCTCTGGAGTTAACAGACGCTCCAACATCAAGGAGCACCTGAAACGTTATATAAGGCACTTCATGTGGAACTTTGAGTATTTATGTGTTAGTACTTAACTCTTGAAGTATACTTAGATTATCACGCGTTTGATGGGTGTCGAGTCTGAATTCGATTTACATTTAAAATTATACCACGTGTTTACACGTTACTCAGTAGACCGCAGTTTTCAATTAAATTGGTGTGATATTACATAAAAAGGGAATCTTAGGAACCATTTAGTTGCTGCGGGCGGATACATTTTGAAAATCTTAATTTGCTTGTCTTCCCGCCCAGCAACTTTCATGTTGGAATCTATTAAACTTATACTGTGCGCGCGTAAAAACGCGCGTGAAAGTAAGCTCTGTGTAAGATTTTCAAAACAAGAAGATTTATGCGTCTTACAGTTATGCGTGAAGACCCAGTAGTAGTATCATTCGTATCATCATCACATTATTGCGGAAAGCAAATCAAATAAAATCTGTTGGCGTGTAAATACCAGCATGCAAGAACGAACAGATTTTTACGCTACACTTATTTGGAATGTATCGGCTCCGACATTTTCAAGGAATGTGCGTGAAAGCAAGAGCAAGCACACTTGCTTTCAGATTGTTTTAAAATTTTAAAGTAAAATCAAGAACTTAATTTCTAATGTTATAATACTTTCAACAACTACTATTATACAAATAATTTGAGGTTTGGCAACATGATCTGGCGGGCCAAACTATAGCAATAGCCGGAGAAGAACTCTCAATCTTGGGTACGTATTTGCGTCGATTGCCCAAAAGGGAGCTGCTTTTCGCTGTCATTGTTTTACACATTCAGCTTTGAAGAATTTACGCTGTTTGTGTGTTTGAAGAATTTGTTCAAGACTACTCAATTTCAGTTGGTACCAGCTTTCTGTGAATACCTGTTACCCACTGTAAGCTATTTTGTTTTCTGGATTCTGCCGCTAAGTTTTTCAGATACGACTGGATCCTATCTCGTGTCTGGGTACTGCGACCATGGAATTGGAAGAGGAGTTAGCAAAACAGAGGGTAGTCATTGGGGGGCTTCTCAATGTAGCAAGTGCAGATGCTAAGAGAGTACTCGCTGCATACAGTCCTGAGAAGGGTTACAGTTACAATCTAACAAAGCTTCTAAAATGTAACTCGAGGCAATTAGAAGCTTGTGCTAGTTTAGTCGGTCTGAAGGCTAGGTCTGCCGACGGAAGTGAGAAACTGTATCAGAAGCTTGAGATCTTAGCAGATAGGATTATCCTGAAGATAGAGTCACTGTTCGAGGCAGAATGCAGTGACTGCAGAGCTGTGTACTGCAACACACTCGAGTCTGAGCCGCTATTCACGTGCAGGCTCTGTTTACTTGGCAGTCATAACTGTGAGGAGATCAAGAGAAAGGCGGAAAACGTTGGCCAGCTGTATCCATCTGGTTTTGTCTGGCTGTGTAACGTTTGTCTCGGGAAAAACGACTTGGTTAGCATGCTTTCTCCCACCAACACTCTGAAAAAACAGCCTCTAAAGAAGAACTCCAAACTTACAGCTAGTGTGGAAAAACTTAACACTATCAAGGAAAAGGATTCGGAGGAAGAGAAAACTGAAGAAGAAGAAGAGATAAAGGAGGAGGAAGACAAGGTGGACGAGAGACAGAGCCCTAATAGGGTTCGTGATGATAGAGAGAGCGAAAAGTCTGGCAGGGAGAGTCAGAAAGAGAAGAACCGTGAGATATGCGAGCTGTACAAGAGGAGAGCTTGCCCCCCATGGGCTTAAGGGAAAAACTCTACATGACGGAAAGGTGTGTGATAAAAGTCACCCTAAGAAATGCTTCAAATTCTGTGATTTCGGTTCGAGACATAAAAACGGATGCAAGAGAGGCAAGAAATGTCAGTATTGGCACCCGAGACTTTGCAGGTTCTCGCTGAAAAATCAGATATGTGAAGTTGAAAGCTGCACCTTCCAACACCTAGTTTTTGACAAAAAAGAGAGGCGTGTGGGCAACAAGGAGCCGACAGAAGAAGGAAGGGGAGAAAGGGAGAGTGATGTGACAGGAAGGCCTGCAACAACCCGCAATCTGGATCGTGCACCCAAGTTCAGTATTGCTTCATCAGGCTACAACGGCAGCTACACCCCTTACCCCCCAACTATAGGGAAGCCTGCACCCTCCAAAAAGCAGACGGAAGAGGAGGACATTTCTTTTTTATTCAAGCTGATCGAGAATCTTCGGGTGGGATTCCAAGAGCAGCTAGAAGGGCTGAGAACAGAGATTGTGAAGGGGCGAGACACGGGGAATCAACTGGCCAATCAGCAGAGCCAGCAGGAATTCAGGGATCCAAACATGCAGGTGTGTCAGAGAGGGATGCAGATGAACCACCCATTCCCGTACCTGATGCCACACCCGTGGTACAACCAGAATTATCCTCCTTTGTCCTCCTAAACGGACAAAGTGTGTCTCCTGCAGCAACAAGCACATCAAGGTGGAAACTCCCATACCTGGAAAAGACCATAAAGAAGTTTAGCTGTCCACCACCTTTCATGGCCATCACAGAGACGTGGCTGAAGGGCTATATTAGTGACGCGCAGGTGACAATTGAAGGATATCAGAGTTACAGATCAGATAGAGAGGATAGAGTAGGAGGAGGCTGCTTGCTCTACATTCATGACAGCCTTGTAGTCACGGACACAGAGCACTACGAGGACAAGCACCATAACATGATCATGTGTTATGTTAGGTCCTGCAATACAGTAATTGCAACTATATACAGACCACCTGGACCCGAGGCACTAGGCTGGAAGCACTACTTGATAGGTTACAGA